>JAGFMK010000052.1:0-116172 GCA_021030975.1 Lichenothelia convexa | reverse complement strand
GTCTATAGTAGGCGTAAAAGAGAAACTATTAGCTATATTAGTAATACTAGGATATTAAAGGAGGAGGGAGGCGGTAGCTATAAGATTGTTAGTATAAGATATATACTATAGCAACTTAAGATATATATAGATATAATTAAGCTTAGATTTTATATTACTACTGCTATAGTTGCTATTATTATTATAGTTATAGATAAAGTTATTAATTTAAAGAAATATTAGACTATATAAGGAACCCTTTATATATATAAGGACCCTAAAATATACTAAGTCAAAAATAAATAATAATTATCTATAAACAATTACTAATAACTAGTAACTATAAAGGAATTATACTACCTTCTAGGAATAATTATAGAGGATCTTTACCTATTATTTAATAGACTTGTTGCGGCATCGGTTATGGATTATAGATACTCCGGTAAGGCTCTCATTCATAGAGAGCCTCTATTATATAGATAGCTTCATCAATTCGACACTTTTAACACCTTTATACTATATACTTAACAACTAGTAGCTGAGCCTAGTTAGTAGTACTATATAATCTACTGCTGTATCTTCTGATCCAGCTCTTTCAATATCTTCAATTACAGGCCTATAAACAGCGAGTTCTATCGCTTAATCGCCGCGAAAACCTTATAGATTCGTCGCACTCTATAGAGCTTACGACTGGAGCCTATAGATCTATACCAGGCCTTATAGATTCTAGGCGGCTATACTATTATCGATATTGTCAATATCGAAGGCCTCGATTTATCGCATTGCGGCTATTTATCGCTTCGCTATACTAAACTAGTTCGTTATACTGCGACACCGCGAGCACCACTTCCCAAATCCACCAAGGTGTACTGCTTCCACTCTATCCAAGGAAGGCACGTCCAACTTGCTCAAATAACTAACAACCCAACTTAAAATCGCCTAATCACCTCATTCCGCCTTCTCACTTACCTTACCACTTTAATTATTCGGCCTCACTTCACTCAGCCTACTAGCCTACTAGCTTACTAGAAGCCGTGCTTCTTACTAAGCTACTTATTTAGCTTTAATTACCTGTATACCTTACTGAGTCACTCATTGAGTATTACTTGCTTACTAGCCCACTGGGTTACTTGCCTAAGCTGGCTTCAGCTCTATAGCTTCTTTCTACTATAATTCTTCTTAGGTATTAAATTAAGCAATTCGCAGAGACCAAGCACTATTTCGCCGCTTTAATCAGTTTCAATGACTAGGTATTGCTGCATTCATTTGTATTAGTATATAGTCGCCTACAAGGTCTTATAACTTATAACCCTAAAAGCTTATAGGAACGCCGCTTGCAAAGCGTAGCTTTATCCAGCGAGCAACCTACGCTGCCTGCGTTTCCTCACAGCTAGGTAACTAATAGATTAGCTTAGAACAACGCCTATAAGAAGTTTGACTTACTTATCAGCGAGTTCCGCCAATATACCCAACCACATCACTTAGGTTCTTCTAACTAAGCCAACTTAGATTTATTATCGTCGGTCTCCACTACTTCTAAATAAGCTAGACGTTTCACGTAGCACATCCGTTAGTAATTAGAAGGCTTATAGCCAGCTACCACTCTATTTAGTTAGTAAGCATCGCCTCTGCCTGAGACTATCCGGCAGTCCGTTAAGGAGTAGCAGCTCCGTAAACCAGTTCAAGAGCCGAGCAATATCAACGCTGTCGATTTACGGCAAGTCAATATGAATAATAATATAAACCAGCCCGACGGGCAACAGAATACTAATATAAACGGTGGTAGCATTAAGGCGATGCTGAACAGGCTCCTCAATCAGAACGCTACTATACTCAATCACATCGATGCCCTTAAAAAGGAACGCGTCGCTAGGCACAGTACCGGAGCAAATACTAATAGCGAGAACAATGCCAACGCCAACGGCCATGCCGACGTTTATAGAAATAACGACCATGGAAACAACTACTAAGGCGGCTCACGGCAGGGCACACCAAGTAATTCGTCTTTAATAAATTAGACGTTCTGTATAGATGACCTTGGCCGCTTTGATCCCGACTTGCCAGCATCTTATAGGCCAGGCAACATTATCCCACTAGGCAAGGAAGTCTACTACCGCTTGGTGCACTTATTTATTAACTATATTCGAGACGTTGCTTCTACTAAGGGAGTTCAGGTCATTTGTACTAATATATTATCCTGTCTATAAGGTATAGCTCTACTTTAGTATACTGAGGAGCTTACCTATATTAAACGTATTGGTCTAAAGAATGATTACAATGGCGTAGAAGAATGGTGCAAGGCTCTTTTGAAACGGTTCAAGGAGCCTACCTCAGTTGCTTTAGAAAGACTTAGCTAATAGCGATATACTGAAGATAATACCATTCATCTATAAAGCACTACTATATACATTCAGATAGTTATCTAGAATATAAGAGCTACTAGCCTAGATATGCTGCAGCAGCTCACCTACGCTTAGAATGGCCTTAATTACAAACTCTAACGTGATATTAACGAACCCACTAAGAAGACGATGGTTGCTTCGTTTATTAACGAAGTGTCACGAAAGTAAACGATATAGTACTAAGTTGCCAAAGATAAACGTGATAGACGTTCAAACCACCGCTCGCAGAACAATTAGTACAGTAATAATTACCGCTAATTAATAGTCTCGATTCTGGTGAACACAGGTAATCCCAATTTTATTAACAACTAATAGCCAGGTGGACAACCCCAGCCCACTGGGTCATCGAATACTCCTTCCTATCTAAGGTATAATTAGAGCAATACTTACCCGAGCAAGCAGTTCAACAATACCAACAACAATTATAACCGACTATAGCAGTTATAGTAAGGCTTATAGCAGAACCAACGTCCTATAAACGTGCCTACTTAGTCGTAAGCTCCTGTACCCTCTTAGCTGAACCGCACCTATAACTAAAACGCCGGCGGGCAATAAAGGTTTCAGAACAACAACAATAACTATGGTTCGAACTGGTTTGGCCAGCAGAACTGGCGCCAAAACCAAGGAGGATACAACAATGCAAGCGGACTAAGGCAGTACACTCAGTTTAGGCCGCTTTAATACCCTAAGCCCTAAGTGGCGTACCAAGCAGACGCGTAAGAAGACAGCGGGTACCAAGAGCAGGACTTTCAGGCCAGTGGGATGGATCAGAAATACCCACTAGATGGCCAGGATAGGTACGCTAATAATACAGATGTAGATAGCTAAGGTAAGTAGTTTATAAACGGTGATGGCGATCACGAGCAGTAGTAGTAGTTAGCGTATTATAACGCTGTTGATTACCACTATATAGTCCTTGAATCTACTCTGAACGAGTCACACGTTGCCGTTCGCCTATTAGCTCAATTACTACAATGCCGTTCATGCCTTATAACCTTCTTATCGAAGAATAAGCTATTTAAATATCTACGCAGCCGCGCTTGTACCGGTTTAAAGCCCTTATACCCAACGCCAGTGGCGTTAATTAATAGTGTCGATACCGATGTATATCACGTCTCCGCTATCTTGCCTACTACCCGTATTATTAAGTCGTTATGCAACACGAAGAACGACGGTTACACCTTTCGCTCTTGGCAGTATACAACCTTAATAGTCAGCCTATCCACTAGCAGCTAGCCATCTCAGTTGCTATCTATCTACGCTAATACTAGCTACACTATAAGTCTTATCGATAGGCAACTACTACTCCGGTTACTTCCTAATATTAGGATACATCATACTAAAGAACTAATTAATATTTGGGGTATTAGATTAGATAAGCATGAATGCTCCGAGTACGTTGTTATCGAGATCCTTATTCCTAGCCGCATTCGAAACTCCGCTAGTAAAGACCATGCTGTCGCGTTAATACACTATAAATTATATCTAGTTAATAGACTGAGGGCCAACGTGCTTATAGGCATGGATATTATTAGGCCGGAAGGTATACAACTGGATTTCGAGTGTAAGTAGCTCACCTTGCCTAAATGCGAAAGCTTAGAAGCCAACATCAATGTTATCCCAAAAGGCGAGCGCATTAAACGAAATGTTATTACTACGTAATTTATTATAATACAGCCTAATTTGTATATAAGACTACCGATTAAGGTTAAGGGTAAGGCCGTGCCATCGAGTCGGGACTATCGCTTCGCCCCCAAACACAATAGAGTCACTACTCTACTTAGGATCTATAATCAGCTTATAGATTTAAATATGGCTTTTATCACAGTCAGGAATGACTCACTATAACCTATCCTGCTTAATAAGTATACTAAGCTGGGTAAACTCACTAAGATTAAGGAGGAGTATTGCTATCATCTGCGAACCAGTTCAGAGGAGCACCTGCTCGCTCTGCAAGTCGCTACCAGCTCACCGGCAGCGAACATGTCATATATTTACGCCAACGCCAGCGCAAATTAAGGGTGTCGATTAACAGCTCTACTATCTATAAACACCACGTCTGTGGTTGCTCCGTTTAAGACAGTACTCACGAACGGGATTACCATTTATAGTGCCACACCTCAGGCTACTTACCGGCTTATAGAGATAGCGCTCGCCTTCCTAGCACTTTAGACCGAATATAGAGGTGTAATAGTTGACATCCCTAAGGAAGAATAGATATCGATACCGTTGATTCTAGGAGCAGTTGCTCTACCTACTAAGGTCTACCCGCTGAGTATTGCAGAACGAGAGCTCTTGGACCAATAATTCGATAAGCTACACGAGCAAGGTCGCCTCGAGTAGAATGACGAGCCAACACCCTTTAGGTATCCCGTCTTTGTAGTTTAGTGTAATATTTAACATCCTATCACTAGTGAGATAACTCGCAAAGGTCGTGTCGTAGTGGATATCAGAGGTCTTAACAAGATAACCCAAACCGACTTATACCTATTACCTCTACAGTCTGAAATAATAGTATTAGTTATAGGTTGCCCCTACCTGAGCACGGTAGACGTAGCTAGCTTCTTCTATTAGTGGAGCGTTAAGGTTGCGGACCGTTATAAGCTTATCGTTATTAGCTACTAAGGACAAGAACATTTCAATATAGCACCTCAAGGTTATAAAGGCAGCCTACCTTACATCTAAAATAAGATTAATAAGATCTTATAATCGTGTCACACATTCGCTTGGGCATATATTAACGACATTATCATCTTTTCTAAGAGCTTTAAAGAGCATATCGAGCACCTCTGTCAGGTATTTAATACGCTTAAATTGTATAGGATCTGCCTCTCACTGACCAAGTCCTATCTTAGGTACCTAAGTATAGTACTACTTAGCCAGTGTGTGGACCGGTTTAGGCTTACCACAGCTGCTAATAAGCTATAAGCTATTTAGGCTATTAAGTTTCCTAAGACGCTCAAGGTCCTAGAATACTACCTTAGTCTCACTAGATGGCTACGCAATTACTATCCTAGGTATACTATTATTACTAAACTGCTCGAGCGACGTAAGACAGCGCTGCTGGCGTTATTACTAGAGCGCAAAGGCGCTAAACGCAAGTCCTACTCTATTTAGACATCTATTAAGGATCCTAGTAATACTAAATTATAAGTATTTACTACGCTGTAGAAAGCCTTCGCGCAGCCTACTTGCTTAATCTATTTCGACTATACGAGACGCCTATTTACTAACTTGGATGCTTCTTAAGACAGCTATAGTATAATAGTCTATCACGTTAAGGACGAACTAAACCTAAGCAAGGATGTCGCTGTCAAGAGGGCGGACATCTAACCTATCTTGTTCCTAAGTAAGAGCCTAACAGCGGCCGAATATAATTACTAGCCCACTGAGTTGGAGGTATCTTGTCTTGTTTAGACAGTTAAGAAGATACGGCACCTTATAGAGTTGTACCAGCACACTATTATCTTTACCAATCACGCTACTACTATCGGAATCACTAGTAGGACGACGCTGACCTCCTCCAACTCTAACAAATTGAATCACCGACTTACTCAGGTATCCTAATACCTCTTATAGTTTAAGCTGGACATCTACTGGAAGCCAGGCAAGGCCAACGTCATTCTAGATACATTATCCCACTTGCCGACTAAGCAGCCTTTGTTACAATCGATAGCCTCGATTATAAGTAGCAATAAGTCTAATATATTAGACGATTTGTCTGCGACACACAATTTCTATATCGCCTTAGTCTAGATAAGTGATGACTTCAAGCAGCGTCTCGCTTAAGCCTATAAGGATGATCCTTATTAGGTTAAGATTAGTAAGATAATTAAGTAGTAGGATATTAACAAGCACTGTAAGGTCAAATCGACGCTGTCGACGCAAGGTCCCTAAACTAGTTTAGTGACTACTAATATAGTGGAGAACGATATAAGCAACGCGCCACCAGCCGATCGGGACGATCTTAGTGGCTTCTGCTTCCACCGCGTCGGCGACATGATCTACTATAAGGACCCCAGCGATCACCGGGACCGTTTATGCTTACCTAAGGCCGTCGCTCAAGAGCTTTTCAAAATAGCGCACGATAATATACACCACAGTAGATTTCACTAAATATATAAGTACTTAGTTCACTCGCTATATATACATAATATAGCCAAGATACTTAGGTCTTATATCGAATATTATCCAGAGTATCTACTGTCTCAAACCAAAAGGCACAAGCCTTATAGAGAACTTAATCCCATCAATTCGCCTAGGCAGCCGCATCACACTATTATAATTGACTTTATAGTGGCATTGCCGCAATGCGACGGTATAGATACCTTACTCACCGTGACCGACAAGTTTATAAAGAGACTCGCTCTTATCACCGGTATAAGCACTTAGGGCGTAAAGGAATAGGCGTCAGCTCTTCTCACTCGGTTATTATAAGCTAATTAGGGTCTACCTATAGCAATAATCTCGGATTAAGACCCTTAATTCCTATTAGTATTATAGAAGGAGGTCTTTTAATTATTAGGAACAAAGCTATATATATCTACAGCCTATTACCTATAAATAGATAGGTAGTCTAAGTAGAGTAATTAAACCGTTGAAGTCGCTTTACGCTTCTTGCACACAGAATACCTAGATACTCTATAGATATCTATTCTACCAGCGCTGCAATCAGCTCTTAACAACTCTACTAACAGCTCTACTAGCCGTTCACCCAATGAAGTCCTGTTCGGCTTTAAGCTCTAGGAGTCGCTTGACTGGCTCGCACCTACGCTTAACGAGTTATATAACGATATTATCGAGTTATATAAGCTCTACTAATAGGAAGCTTCTGACGTAATTAGCTTTGCGAACGCCTCAGCTAAGTATTATTATAACTTAGCCTATTAACCGCTCCTATAGCTTTATATCGGTGATAAAGTCTACCTCCGCCTATATAAAGGCTACACTATCCCTAGCGAGCCAAATTATAAGCTTTCACGGCAATGTACTAGGCCTTTCCCAATTACTAAAGCTATCAGCCTACTGTTATACCAACTTGGCTTACCTCTAACAATGAAAATTCACCCAGTTATATCAATCCAGCAACTGGAACCCAGTCCCGGCGTTGATCTATTCAAGAGACGCCAACCCCTACCTAGACTAGTTTATAAGGAAGGCGACTCGGAGGAATAGAAGAGCTAGGAGATTAAGCGGATCGTGGATAAACGTTTACGTTATAGGAAACCCGAATACTTGCTAAGATAGAGGGGCTTTGGCTTAGAACACGATATATAGTATCTAATTCGGTCACTTAAGAACGCTATAGATATAGTCGAGCAGTACGAGCTCAGTTTATAATCAGCATAACCTACTGACTTACCTTTAACTAACGAACAGCCTATCGACACCGTCGATTTAAACGGCCAAGCACCTTATGCTCTCACCGAGGCCCTTAATAATAAGCACTAGCTACCAAAACGCAAGCGTGGTTGGCCACGAAAGAATACCAACGTGTTATATATCGGGTATAATAATTAAGTAGTATAAAGGATACTTAGGTTGCTAGGAGGGATATATCTTAGCTTTGCTTTACTCGCAATAAGGTCGCTGCTAGCTTATTTCGAAGGGGGGCAGTTGTTACGGCATCGGTTATGGATTATAGATACTCTAGTAAGGCTCTTATTTATAGAGAGCCTCTATTATATAGATAGCTTCATCAATTTAATACTTTTAACACCTTCACACTGCGTGCTTAACAAGACTACTAATATAAGGATATATCCTAGGGGAGGGGGAGGTATTATTATAGCTATCTAACCTCCTTAGGAGGTTCTATAGATATTTAGGGGTAGAAAATAAGGTAATATATAGTCTAGTTATAATCCTACTCTATTTTAGTAGCTATAAAATATAGCGCTAGTTATATTATTATATTTATACCTATTACTCTAATAATATTAAGGTATAGATAGCTATACTTATTTATCTTATATATATAGTTAAAAAGAAGGATATCTAAATTCTTCTTATAAATTTAAATTAATTCCTAGTTAGAGATAAATAGGTACTTTAGCTAATTTGCCTTATATAGTCTATATCTAGTTACTAGTTTAGTATTATTATTATTATAGATAGGATTTATCTACTTTATTAAATTATATATATATAAAAAAGAAGTTACTAGCCTTAAGGTCTTATAATAACGCCTCTAGTAGTAAATAGCTATTAAGATAGATCCTTTAGACTTTTTAAACCTTATTATAGATATTCTTTATCTTTATTAAGATACCTAGATTATCTATCTATAGATATACTAGTATTTACTTTACTATATTCCCTATCTATACTATCTTCTAAATTACCTATTAGACTTACTTAGAGCGCTAGTAATTAATAGGATAGCCTTTTAGATTACTAATAGGAGGGTAATTATATAGTTATTTATATAGTATTAGATACTAGTAGCTATTATAAAGGTACCTATTAATAAAGAATTTATAGAGGTAGTAGCGACTAGTATAAAGCGTTTAAATTCGTTTATAAGGCTATAGATAGCGTGTATTTTAAAGCGGTCCTAATAGTACTTATTAGTTATTATCTATAACGAGAAGGGGATAAAGAAGGCTTACCGCCGCGATCGCATTTTAGCCTCTTATATACTAGGACACTACGACGGTATCTTGATATCTTAGTGACTAGCCTATACCTATAACCTATCGCCTACGACTATGTAGTATTATAAAGGGTATTATATAAAGGGTAATCGCCTGGTGGAGGCGGCGCTATATAGATTGGTTCAGCATTAAGAAGGAGGTCGATTGGGACTTCAAAATCTACCTCGACTTCGTCTATAACGACGGCGACAGTGAGGTGCTCGGTATAGCGACAGCGAGGTCCTGGAGGGCGACAGCAAAGTCTTCAGCACCTCTACAACCGATAATCGGAGAGTAAATACACTAAATAAGGTGGCGTTAGACTAATGCTTCTGTCCGCCGGGAGGTTTCTGTCCATAGATTCCCCCGTTTAGTAAGGCATTTGAGTCCCCTCGCCTAAAGCGCCGAAGCGGAGAGCACCTGGAGACGTCAATGCGCATATAGCGTAGGAGTTAGCTGCAACCATTAGCTTGCTCTAACTTCGCAACCTTGTTGCAGGTATCTACTGTGTCTCTAGACTAATTAATAGAGCTCGAACTCGCACTGCATATACTCTTCGGTTCTTCGTGCAGCGTACTACAGATCAAAAGTGCCGATCTCTCCTGTAGAATATACCTTACAGTGTTCATCATCCCTGCAACCATTTACCATTCCTGCCAGTGCCTGTTCTCTCACTCATACGGAGCCCAGCATGTCAGCCGCTCAAGAAGAGTTCGACGCTCTCTTCCGCGACACCAGCCGGCCGTCGAGACATCCTGAAGACGACTCACCCTCTCAATCAGACTCAGAAGAATCAATCACACTCCACTCCACTACCGATGACGTCTCGAAATCGGAAAACGTCCGCTCAAGAGACCACATCCCGAGTCTGCCCTCCGAAGCAAATACAGGCCCAAAAGGTGTAATAGCCGACGCACAAGCATACAAAGAAGCGAAGCGTAGAGCAAAAGATCCCACACAATCTCAGAAACCAAAGATCCTCTCCTATAACTCGTGGAAGGCTTACCCCAAGTCTGAGAATGGTGTTTTGGCTACAGGAAAGGACTTGGATGAGGAGTATGACGAGGATAATGAGGAATTTATGCAAGAATGGCGACAAAGCAGGTTGAAGCAATTGCAAGTGCTGGGCTGGGATCCGAGGGCAAGCAAGCTCGGCGGGCCAAGGAAGACATACGGCACGGTTGAGGCGGTAGATGCACACCAGTACCTTGAAGCTGTGGAGAAGAGCCCAATGGGCACTGTTGTGGTGGTGTTCATTTCGGACGATGATGTGGGTTAGGCATGAGCATTTGAAGCACAGGACGTTGAGGCTGACACCAACAGACTGAGATAAGCGACATGGTAGAAGCATGCTTGGAGACCATCGCTCGCAACTATGAGAGAACAAGATTCGTCAAACTGCATTACAAGGACGCCGAGATTGAGGTTGCCGGCGTGCCGGCAATACTTGCGTACCGGAATGGGGACAAGTTTGCTGGGCTAGTACCAGTGATTGAGGAGATCCCGGACGACGCTGACCTAAATGCTTCGACGTTGGAGGCTGTCCTCATAAGGTTTGAGCATTGTGAGATGACGAACCACTATCCTGTGCTTACGGCTACTTAGACACCAGATCCTATTCCAGTAGGGAAGCTCTGCTGGGTTCCCTACCGCGAGTTTATGTAAAAAGATCCATGGGCATACAAAATGGCTGGGAGGTTCTTAATATGCAGTTCGGCACCTATCGTATCGTCGAGCGTTCAAGCCACGGCGTTCGGCGTTTGAGAGTCACAGCAATCTGCCAAAGTAAAAGACTTGTAATTAGGAACGTACCCTCGGCAGGTGGAAAAAGTATATTACAATATCCTTAGAAGTTAAGGTGTTAACCTGCATGACCAAATTATTCCAATGGAAATTGGCTCTAGCTCAAGGAGAAGCAACGGAGAGAATGACAAAGCGATCTAGGCGAGGATCTAAAAAGGCCGACACTCGGTCCCAACAGAACAGAGGCAGCTCTCCAATCGGCACACTGCTAAAGACTTACAGTGACAGTCCTTTCCAAGAGGCGCACTAGACACCTAGCTACAACAGAAAGACTCACCCAGTCATAACAAAAACACAATCGCCTTTGTCGGTTAATCTACAGCCAGAAACATTCTGCCCGCTCGCTAGTTCCAAAAAAAGCTTACCGACAAAGTCATCTTGGCAACATTTCCATACCCCGTAGAAGTCCCAATGGGCCCGTAATCCGCTCTGAGAGAGCTGCGCCATTCATATTGCCACACTATGTATGGAGTAAAATAACCTGCGCAAGCGTTAGAGTGTCCCCTTCCTCACATCCGTTAGCTATGAAGCTCTTGTAACTACATTATCGACATAACGAACCGCTCGGAGTCATTCTAATGGGCACGTGCGCATTGTATACTCTGGCAAACGCCGCAAACACTTTCGCAAGGTCTCTGACTGCAAAGCCGATCTACAGTACTATACTATGGTGGCTGGGGGGTCTTTTGTTCCAAGCAGGCCGCGAAGGCCCGCATAATTTGTAGGGCACACGGCACGAAAGACTACTCTGTAGAGCAGTACGTCCGGGGAATCCGGACACCAATCACAACTGTGTAACAAGCTGACAAGCAAACCGCATGTGTCATCCTCGCAGGACATGTCACAACCCCACGTCAACTTTCCTAGAACTCTGTAGGCACAGGCTCCATACAGGATATCGCGAACATCCACCTCTTCTTTTGAGCACGGAATCATGGAGAGCTATTGTCGTAGCTACTAGGTCATGGACGCAAAATTGGAACAGAATCGATCGGTCGATCGAGGTACACGCCTCTCTCGAAGAAGACTGCACCATGAGTATACAGAGGCCCCCCAAAGCATCAGTGCGCTTCTTCAGGCACCCCTCAGTTCGCTGACCATCTTTCCTCGGCACCTAATCCTTTCAAGTAAACCTTCGAACCCATAGCCCAACATGGCATCCTCATCAACCTCCTCCGCCGCACCAGCGAGATCATCCCCCACAATCCTCTACACCCCTCCTCCCTCCATCGGCCATGAGATAGGTGTCATGTTCGGCTTCATCGGTACCATTGCGCCTTCCCTAACCTATGCCCAAACCCCTCCGTACCTCCTAACTTCAGATACAACCAAAGACGTCTAATATAAGAGTGGGAGCCTTTTGAGCCCACTACCGATCAGTTATACTCGGCGCAGCGGCAATGGCCCTAGCAATGACACTCTACAGCATCTTCTGGTCCACGCAGACGAAAAAGAACGCGCAGAAGGAAGCTGAGCGGGTGGAGAAGCTGAGGGCTGGTGGGGCGTTAAGCGGTAGGGGGCATGGGTATGGGTATGGTGATGAGAAGATGGGGATGGATGCGTGGAGGAAGGTGGAGCCGGGATGTAGAGTATAGGGATAGAGGGGGTGTGGAGAATGGTGTGGAGAACGGTGTGGAGAGGTCTTGACGAAGGGATGGGAGGGAGGGAAATAGAAGGTACGGGAGGTCGCCTATGTAGGAGACATATGGCCGCTACAGTTGTTGAGGGAGAGCAGGGATCTCTTTGGAAGATTGGATCGCAGTCCTTGCTACAACTGGGTTCCCCCTCGATGAAGCGATTAACGGGCGGTTGTACTGCCTGCGCATATAATGCTTCAAGGATTGCCCGTCCTCATAGTTCGCAAGGCGGTCGTGGGAAGCTTTCACATCCCAACTGCTCTCTTACTCCTCATCATCCCACCTATCCCTAACTTCTGCCCATCCACATCCCCACCGTCTTCCCTCGCTCTCGCCTCCTGTCCGTAGATCCCTAGCTCGATTTCCTTCTCGCCAACAACGCGCCACAAGATCGTCGCCAATCGTGACGAGCTCACCCTCGGACGTCCAGGTCAGACTTGTAACTTCCTTTTCGTGACCGCTTACTAGTGCTGTGCCATGCTCAAAAACTGGACTGCTTGTTAGTCCACTGCACCTTCTTGAAGGTTGAAGGAGGGGCATACCGTCCCGACTGGCCAGCTTGCCCGCGAAGTACCGCTCGTTAGTAGGAAACAGCACAGCGCAACCATCACTACTGCCAACAGCAAGCATCTCCGTCTTATCATCCTTCGCTCTCCTTAGTGCCGCTTTGACATAGAACGTCGTCGCGTGCAACTTAGGATGGGAGAAACCATAGATAGGTCCCAGACCTTCCTTCGCGGTCCTATTATACCGATGCCTCGGGGTCCCTCCGTTCGATAGTTCCGGAGCATGACCGAGGATGAGATGAGCAGTTGAGTAAGTGTATACCCTGCTGTCTCTGCATAAAGCGTATAGCCTAGACGCATCGCCGCTCAGCACAAGTGAGTTGATGCCGTAATGGCGGTTCTTGGTGTGACTTGCGGGGTATGCGGTGAACGAGATGGGTACTGCTGGGCCGCGTCGATGACTGTATTTTCCGCGTATGTCCCAGAGCTTTATGCAGGCGTCCGCTTCCGAAGCTGTGAGGAGTAGATGCTCTCGTCCTGGTTGGAGAAATTGCAACGCTGTTATTGAGACATCCCCTTTTCTTCCGCTCGTTTCGTGTTTGGAGATTGTTGTGGTGGGAGAGTTGTTCCTGACTTGTGGTAGGTTGTATGCATGTGCTCCCATTATGGTGTTATATGTGTTTGCAAACGACAGCTTCCTTAACGGTTGCCCATCTCCCGGAGTGCTAATAACCTGCGGCTCAAAGGAAACGTGAAGGTTGTGAACAGGCCTCGAGGATCCCCGACATCTCAGATCCCAAAGCTGGATGTTACCGTCTCTTCCGGCTGTGGCAATTACGCTGTCATTGCTCCCAGGTTGGAAACGAACTTGCTTTACCGAGGCCATGTGGCTATTCATGACAGTGGTGACTTGCTGCGTAGGCATGTCGATGACACAGGCTGCTTGATCGCCTGAAGCGGTAGCCAGTAAACTGTCGTCCGAGGAGAAAGCCATGTCCATGATGGCGTTGGTATGTGGTTTAAACGTTAGGTGAGCTTTGGTGAAGACCTCGTCGTCCGACCTTTCTGCATCGACGAGTCGTATGCCTCCTTCCTCGTCCCCAATCGCGACTAATGGGTTGGCTAGTCGAAATTAATATACAGTGTAACAACTCAAAGAACTCAGATGCTGGGTTTCAAGGGAAGGAGGCAGATTTTCTGTGCGCCATGGACAAGCGACGCCAGCCTGATGGCCTGTTTGAGACACGATTGAGCGTGACATTGATTGAATGACAAAGTTGACTCTGCAGACTTGAAAGGGACAGTACTTACTATTGCATGCCGCTGTACAAAAGGGAATGGCTTGGTGCACGAAACTGTGGCGATCTTTGGGCCCGCTGTAGAAGTTCGCAGTCTCGTACTCCCAGTCTATATTATAGCTTTAGTATGAGCCATTTCAACTGGCCAAAGGCATTACTAACTTTGCAGATCCTGAACTTGGCTTTTCCGACGGTCCAGAGGCCTCGTAGTCCCGAGGTTGCGTACAAAGGGGCCCTATATATCCCCGAATGAGCAATTATTCGAGAAAGCCACGTGGACAACATTGCTACACGGATTGGGCCACAATTGCCAGCAGACGGTTCGGCAGGGGAGAATCTCCTGTACCTTTGTAATCTTAGATCTATGAACTGGTAATGGCAAGCTCGTTCTAGGCTCGTCCTCCTGGTCCCAGCTCTTTCCCTCCTCGAGCTCATCCAATACTTCAACATCAACAGCGCGCAGTGGCGGAGCTTTCAGCGGTGATGATCGTATCGGTGAACTTTGTTGCGGTGATGAGAGGAGTCTCCTCCTTTTTTGTGGACTTGATCTTGGCGTTTCCGCGTTTTCATCCTGGCTTGGATCCGCAAAAAGCGAGGAACCCTTAGGATATCGCTCCGCTGCCCGACGATTTACCGCGTTGGCGGTTATGTCACGCAATTGCCTTCCCGATCTTCCTTGAGAGCATCCTCTACCGCTTCGATCAGAGGAAGACCGTGGTGTGAAGAACCGCGTAAAACGTCTCGGTGTTATGGGCGGGGGTTTCTTGACCCTGATACTTTGGGCGCTGGGAGGAGGCGATGAGGCAACATGGTCCAAAAGAACTGTAGTCTGTGAGGCTTGCCGTGAATGTATTGACCGTACGGAGGGTCCATCATCCATTGCTCTTCCTTAATTCCCGGCCAAGATCATACTGGGATTTTGGCGTTGGGTTGTAGAGGGAGAAAAATTCAGCTAACCGGAAGTTGGAGCTCTCTGGTCCACGCGTCTCCAGTCGCGACGCGCACCGAGGCACTTTAACTCGAAATTCTGTCGTCGGCGCTCGGAGGTTGAGGTCCGGCCATCAACGTTCCAACTTTTGGCATTAATATGTTCAAGGAGTGATTAGTTCGGAGTCCGCGCGAACCCATAATGGCACCTATGAAGAGAAAATCTGACAGTGCGAATACTCCAGCAAAACGTCAGAAGACTGAAGGTTCCAATTCAAAGCTTGGAGACCCCCGGCCAAAGACTACAGGGCAACCGAATGAGACGAGGGAAAAGAACAAGAAACCGAGTAAGAGCGAGGAGAAGCGGGTGGATGAATTATCACACCTCTCAGTGCTGAAGGATGAGGAGCGGGCTTTCCCTCGAGGCGGCGCAAGCGTTCTCACACCTTTGGAACATAAGCAGATTCGCATCGAAGCTGCTAGGGACGTTCTTTTTGAGCAGGAGGGTCAGAAAAGCAGTGATCAATATGGGGAAGCAGAGGAAGATGATCATAGTACTCGCCTTGTGGCGGACGATGGAGTCAACAAGCGGAGACCGAAAGGTCGCAAGGTGGTCCCGGACGCGGTAAAAGTTGAAGCGCCTGTGAGGATTGATGGCCTGGGTTATAAGGTGCATATACACCTAGGTTCAACGTGTTCGCTTGCTGATACCTTGCAGCGTCTGGTTCCAGGCTCCCTTGTCCTTGGCCAAGTCTCCAAAATCACTGCGAATGATGTTGCTCTCGCGCTTCCCAATAACCTAACAGGTTATATTCCATTGACAGCCATATCCGACCAAATAGATACTAAGATCGAGCGATTGCTTGCGGAGGACGATCGAGCAAGCGATGCAGGTAACCAGGATGGCAAGGGCGGAGAAACTGACGCCGACGACATCGATCTGAAGGCATACTTTACGGTTGGGCAATATTTGCGAGCCTGTGTGACCTCGAGCTCGGATGAAGATGCATTAGCCGGCTCAAGTAGGAGCAGGAAAAGAATTGATCTATCCATCAAGCCACAGCATGCTAATAGTGGTCTTTCCAAGTTGGATCTGGTCGTTAATAGCATGGTGCAAGCATCCGTAAAGAGCGTCGAAGATCATGGACTGATTATGGACTTGGGTCTGGAAGACGCAGCAGTCAAGGGGTTCATGTCTTCAAAAGAGCTGGGATCCAACATGGATCATGCTAAGGTACAAGAAGGTGCAGTGTTCTTATGCTTAGTAACAGGCCTTAGTTCAAATGGCAAGATTGTGAAGCTTTCAGCGGATCACGCGAAAGCTGGGAATTTGAAGAAGTCAAATTATCTTACTGAAGCTCCTACCATCAACGCGTTCCTTCCGGGGACGGCTGTGGAAGTGCTAATCACGGACATTTCGCCGAAAGGTGTAATCGGACAAGTAATGGGCATGCTACACACCACTGCTGATGTCGTTCACTCTGGAGCGGGCGAGAACGCCCAACCCTTGGAGGCTCGGTTCAAGACTGGTCAAAAGGTCAAAGCTAGGATCATATTCAGCATCCCGGACACCACTCCCCGAAAACTAGGAGTGTCCCTTCTTGACCACGTCCTATCACTGTCCCTTCGGCTGCTGAAAGAGGCTAAAGTGACGAAAAATCCGCTGGATGTACTACCATTGTCGGCCACTGTGGAAGAAGCGAAAGTAGTCAAAGTCATACCCGGGCAAGGCCTCTTTGTGAATTTAGGCGTCGGAGGCGTGTTGGGCTTTGTGCATATATCGCGAGTCACAGATGGAAAGATTGAAACGCTATCGGAAACCACAGGCCCGTACAAAGTTGGATCGGTCCATAGAGCGCGTGTCGTCGGCTTCAATGCTATGGATGGCCTCTACCTAGTGTCTCTGGAGCAGAAGGTGTTAGAGCAGCCCTTTTTGAGGCTTGAAGACCTTCCTCTAGGCGGAGTTGTGAAGGGAAAGGTCGAGAAGCTCGTAATCAACGCTCGCGGTGTTGGTGGTGTGCTCGTCAACCTTGCCGAGGGGATCACAGGCCTCGTGCCTGAGATGCATATGGCTGACGTACATCTTCAGCACCCAGAGAAGAGATTTCGTGAGGGCGTAACGGTGACTGCACGAGTACTTTCGACCGATCCGGACAAGCGCCAAATTCGACTGACTTTAAAGAAGACATTGGTCAATTCTGATGCGCCTTGCTGGACAAGCTACGACCAAATAAGCCCTGCGGCCCAGTCTCTGGGAACCCTAATCAACATTATTCCAAAAGGAGCCGTCGTGCAGTTTTACGGCAATGTGCGTGCCTTCTTGCCAGTCCCGGAGATGAGTGAGGCGTATATCCAAGATCCTTCACAACATTTCCGTGTGGGTCAAGTCATGAACGTCCATGTGCTTTCTGTGGATGCTGCGTCCCAGAAGATGTTGGTCTCTTGCAGGGATCAATCTTCCTTTAGCGTAGAACGACAGGAAGCATACAAGAAGCTAAGTGTCGGCGAGGTAGTTGCTGGAGCCGTAACTGAAAAATCGGCGGATGATATTGCAGTAGACCTGGCTGACACGGGATTAAGAGCGGTGCTCAAGCTTGGTCATCTCACTGATGGTTCAGAGGCAAAAGAGGAATCCACATTCAAAAGGCTAAGACTCGGCCAAACACTGCATGATCTGGTGGTATTAGAGAAGCTAGACAAGAAGCCCCTCGTCTATCTAACGAATAAGCCAAGCCTGTTGAAAGCCGCCCAAGCAGGGACCCTGATTAAGAACTTTGAAGACGTACGTGAAGGCATGACAGCGAAAGGCTTTGTCCGCAACATTACGTCGGACGGCGTCTTCGTCCAATTCGCAGGTGGTGTCGCTGGGCTCTTACCTAGATCGCACTTATCACCAGATCTCTCTAAGCTTCCACACTTTGGGCTTCGTAAACTTCAATCTATCACAGCCAATATATTGTCTGTCGACTACCAACAACGTCGCTTTCTACTCTCTATGAAACATGGCGGGAGCGCCTCAGAAAGTTCTGCGGCTGCAAATCCTAAAAAGACTACAATTGCAGAGGTCGTTCATCCAGTAGATGGAGTGTCGCACTCCATTACGGACTTCACTATAGGCAGGCTCACAAAGGCCAAAATAACTTCTGTGAAGGATACCCAACTCAATGTAGAGTTAGCCGATAACTTACAAGGACGCATTGACATCTCTGAGGTATTTAACAGCTGGGAAGAGATCAATGACCGCAAACATCCGCTGAAGAAGTTCAGAACGAAGCAGGTTTTGGATGTTAAGATCCTGGGGATTCACGATGCTAGAAACCATCGATTTCTGCCAATTACTCACAGAGAGGGCAAGACACACGTTTTCGAGCTCTCGGCGAAGGGCGCCGCACATCCACCATCCGATCTAGACATTCTTACACTCGATAAGGTAGAACAAGGCTCGCAGTGGATGGCCTTCGTCAATAACACTGCAGACAACTGTCTGTGGGTGAATTTAACGCCTAATATCAGAGGCAGGCTTGAGTTGATGGACATTTCGGAAGACCTCTCCTTACTTAATGACCTCGAGAAAAATTTCCCAATCGGCTCTGCTATGCAAGTGCGTGTTAAGAACGTCGACATAGCTCGCAACCACTTGGACCTAACCGCCGTAACTAAATCATCATCTGGCAAGCCTACTCTCCAGAGCCTTACCCAAGGTCTGGTCTTGCCTGGTAGAGTTACTAAAGTCACTGAGCGCTCTGTTATCGTCCAACTCAGCGATACAATATCCGGGCCTGTACCACTCACAGAACTCGTGGACGACTATGATCAGGCCAAAACTTCCAAGTACAGGAAGAACGAAATCGTTAGAGTGTGTATTGTCGACATTGACGCTCCGAACAAGCGTGTGATGCTATCTACACGACCGTCAAAGGTGCTGAGCTCCTCATTACCGGTCAAAGACCCTCACATATCCACCATTGCGCAGTTAAAGGTCAATGATACCGTTCGCGGCTTTGTCAAAAACGTCTCCGATAAGGGCCTATTCATAAGTCTTGGACCGTCTGTTACTGCTTTCGTTCGGATCTCTGACCTATCTAATGAGTTCATCAAAGAATGGAAGTCAAGCTTTCAAATTGATCAGCTGGTCACTGGCAAAGTTATCGCCGTAGATCCCGCGGTAAACCACATCCAACTGAGTTTGAAGCGTTCAGTCATCGACAAAGATTACGTTCCTTTGATTACGTTCAATGACTTGAAAGAAGGACAAATAATCACCGGCAAGGTCCGCAAGGTTGAAGACTTCGGTGTCTTTATCGTTGTAGATGGTTCTGCCAATGTCAGTGGGCTGTGTCATCGCAGTGAGCTGGCAGATCAGAAAGTTGAAGATGCCCGGAAACTGTACGATGAAGGCGACGCTGTCAAAGCTGTGGTATTGAAAGTAGAGACAGAGAAGCGAAGAGTTTCCTTTGGCTTGAAAGCATCGTACTTTCAAGATACGATCGATGATGAAGCGGAAGACGAGTTCAAGGATGAGGATACCGACATGGATACCGGCGGTGTACAGCTTTCACCAGATGCAGATGAGGAGGAGAAAAATGATGTAGATATGCCTGACGGCCGGGTTGTCAGCAAAGAAGTGCTTGGCCGTGATTCTTCCGACGGCGAAGATGACAGGGATAGCACGCCAACGATTGTCAACGGCACAGATATTGGAGCCGTCTCGGAGGGCTTGACCACTGGCGGCTTTGACTGGGATGGCAGGATGGAGACGGAAAAGGGCGTTGAGACTGGAGCAGCTTCGGAAACTGAGAACGAAGGCGCTCCGAAGAAGAAGAAGCGGAGGAAGCCAGAGATCAAAGTGGATAAGACGGGTGATCTTGATCGATTAGGCCCACAGTCCGTTGCGGACTTTGAGCGGCAATTGCTTGGCCAGCCACACTCGTCCAGTCTATGGGTACAGTACATGGCGTTCCAACTCCAGCTTGGAGAAGTGGGCAAAGCACGAGACATCGCCGAACGGGCTCTCTCAACCATCAACATTCTGGAACAGGAAGAGAAGATGAACGTCTGGATCGCGTTGCTTAACCTGGAAAACACATACGGAAGCGAAGATGCCGTTGAAGAAACGTTCAAGCGGGGTTGCCAGTACAACGACTCTCAGGAGATGCACGAGCGGCTCACAAGCATCTACATCGAGTCGGGCAAACATCAGGTAATCCTTCCCAAGTTTGGACCCTTTCCAGCTGCCAGCTAACAGATTCCGGTCACTACAGCAAGCAGACACCCTCTTCCAAACCATGACCCGCAACAAATCCTTCACGGCATCCCCCTCCCTCTGGCTGAACTATGCCCACTTCCTCTTCACAACCCTCCCTTCCCCGCAACGCGCCCGCGCCCTCCTCCCCCGCGCAATGCAATCCGTCCCCTCGCACCAGCACATCTCCCTAACGTCCAAATTCGCGGCGCTGGAGTTCCGCTCAACGAACGGTGACCCCGAGCGTGGACGGACCATGTTTGAAGGGTTGGTTACGACGTGGCCGAAAAGATGGGATCTGTGGGATCAGTGGACGGATCTGGAGGTCGGTCTTGTGGAGCGGGAGAGGGAGCGAGAGAGCGAAGGGAAGAAGGGGAAGAAAGGAGAGGGAGAGGGGAAGGGGAAGGGGACTGGTCAGGCGGATGTAGAGTTTGTGAGGGGATTGTTTGAGCGGATGAGCGGGATGAAGATGAAGAGTCGGCGGGCGAGATATTTGTTCAAGCGGTGGTTGGAGTGGGAGGAGAAGGAGGGCGGGGTGAAAAATGTGCAGCGTGTTAAGGCGAAGGCGGCGGAGTTTGTGGCGAGGCATAAGGATGGGGATAAGGGGGAGGAGTAGATGTTATGGGAGAAAGTGGACCTCGGCGTGTCTATAAACATGTGGCCAGTCAAAGTTGAAAAGAGCACATGAGGATTGATCGGTAGCATACGGACGAGACGACTGGCTGTTTCTAGTTGTATAGAGTAGTACTGCACGAGTGAACAGTTTCACACACCGTCACCCCTTGCGGGCTGAGAAAAGCACTTCGCAATGCCATGCAGTACTTTCGGGGCACATCCGCCACTGTCCTTCAAGCGAGAGCGCTTTCATTTGCTCTTTGGGGAAACAAGCCAAATATTTCAACAGCTTTCACCTGTTGGATTTGAAACACAGTCCCAAGTCTATACACTGCTTCGACTGCAGGCTCTGCACTTCCGTCGGCCTTGGCAACCTTTCGTCACCCGATTATATTCACTGAAGTACTTATCGTACTTGCAGAAGGGTACTCAACTATTCGCGGCGTGGGTGTTTCGTGCATGTGGATGTTGGAAGGCTTTGAATTACTGTCATTAGTCCTTGGAAGGTTTACGCATTCAGTCTCTCGATGGTCGGTCCTTTTTTCGCGAGACAGGGTCTTGGTTGACTTTACTCTGCGGGCGATGAGAGTGCACAGAAGCAAATCCAAGTGTTCCTCCGGCTTGCGAAGCAGAAGATGTCTTTGATTATATTTTCATTTATCTGGTTCGTTACGCTAACCCTAGGTAGCTTGATGTGCTTTGCCCCCTACATGAGAACCCAGCCGGCTCACAGATGCCAACTCCTAGAACCCCCCATTATGCTAGACCTCTCATAATCGTCGATACGTTATACCCTCATCCGCACGCTCAGTTGCCGCACAACAAGACCTCCTTGATGCCATCCCCTCCTAGCGGCCGTTTTCAGGGAAAAAGAGTTCTTGAAAAGAAAATGTAGAGAAAACGAACGTGGAAAAGGTGAAGGGAATGACCGAAATCCCAAAACCCGCATCCGCAAGCGTAAAGATGACAAAAGGACAGAGAAAATGCTTTTGAAGTAGTGTAGAAAGGGTTAGAATTCATACCAACGACAACATGGTATCCAATGGATTGATCTCTCTGATGCAATGCGTTTGGAAGTGTCACAACGCAAGGAAATATCTTTCAGTAGTCTTTGCGAGTCCTGGGATCCTCTTGCTCATTTTGCAGTGGAGAAAGGTAGCGTCCGGCACACCGCGTTGCCGGATGACGACGTCCACCGCTCAGGCATACTCTACTCGTAGCCGGCCTCTTCCGTGTTCGAAGAGGCAGCAGTGCTGTCTCTACCTCTTCCTCTTCTTGCTCTTGTCCGCCAAGCCGGAAGTCGTTGGGATGTATGCAGGTGCAGGCATCATATTTTTGTGCACCGTGTCAGCGTCTGCGAAGTCTTCTTCAGACCCCTTTTGAACCGGGACGCCCATGTGCCTCCCGTATCTGCCTTTTCTGCCATTCCCTTCGTCTTCACTAACGCATCCTTCAGCTCCTATGCCCGCATCTTTGCATCTCTGGCAGGGTCTCTGACGATCACAGCCTTTCTTGCTCTTTCTGCAGCGCTGACAACGAGGCTTGGACGAGAGGTCGTCCTCGTCAACACCAAGATGGTGTTGAAAGGTCAAAATCGAAGCGTTCGACGTTTTACGAGACTGCGACGGCATTGACGTAGGAGATATCGGTACTCTTGTTCCATTGGAAGACTTTGCCTTGCCTTTTACAGAGCTAGGTTTGACGGACTTGTTGGAGGCCTTCGCGGACGAAACGCTTCCCCTTGACTTGGACTTGGCCAACTTAGGCTTGCCCTGGCTCAGTGCGTGACCATAACCGCCCGGCATAACCTCATCGCTGTCCCCATGGAATGAGCCATCCTTCCTATCTTCATACTCGTCCGCGCTCGTTTCCATGCTGTTGGAGCTCGGCAGCTTGTCATAAACCCCTCGTGGCTTGTTGTTGCCAACGCCATGGCCAGCGTTGCTGTATTGAGGCGGAAGGCTACCAGGCGCGTCGTCCTCATCTTCTTCGTCGCTGTGTGACGATGCTATCTCGGCTTTACCACTGAGCGCATCATCTCCAGTAGAGGTAGACGTGCGTCCATGCGACGAGAAATGCGAAGCATCACCAAGACGCATTAACTGCAACGCAACATCTTCATCAGAGATGACGCTACCAACCGTGGGGTCTGGCGTAGGCGGCATGCCCGCGTTGGTACCCCTAGGCGCTCTCTGCGGTGCATAAGGTCCTCGTGGTCGCAATCGCTGAGTCTGTGGTTGTCCCATCGTTCCGCTATTGCGAGTTTGTGTGTACCCACCATCACCATTGCTATAGCTTCGAGGAGAGGGAAGTGGCTGAGGGTAGGCGAATGTGTGCTGATTCGAGAATGCAAAAGGCGATGCAGCGTTACCGCTGTTTATACGGCGTTGAGGCGAAATTGATGATGTTGAAGCCGTCATTGGGACCTGGGGAGGAACGAATAGCGGTAACTCCTGCAGTAATTCAGTATCAGCGACGGCGCATGGATTGTCCACTCGAGGTAGTAGCAAAACCTACAGAGCTTTCGAATTTTGCACGTTTCCTTCGCCCACCCTCGACAATGTTGTCGACACTAATCTCAGCACTGGCTAGTTGTTCCAGCTTGGCTTTGCGAGAGCTGGAAACAGATTCATTGCCTCCTTCACTGCTGCTGTAGCCATTTGCTGCATCCCCATTCATGTCCACGACGCTCCCATGCGTGCTGGAGCCCCGACTTTTCAACCCAGGTCGAGAACGCTGCTTGCTCTGGGTAGTGACTGAGACGCTTCGGCGTTCCCGGGTTGCAGGTGGAGATACACTCCTTTTGCGCGCTGTGCGCGACATTGGCCGTGCAAACTGCTGCGGTGGAAGCATTTGGAAAGGTTCGTCCAAGTGCGGCTTCCGTGGAGATCCTGCACCTTGTGACTTTGATATGTTGTAGCCATTATATAAGTGTCCAGGTTCCAAGACTACCCGAACGTAGACGGTCATGTCATGTTCGAAGTTGTCATAGCTTGCTATCAAGGTGCAACCGTTGTTGTCCTCAAAGCTCACACCACTGTCGTATAGCCCATAAAAGTTCTTGACTGTTGTAGTGATCGAGTCCGTTGTATCATGTGCGTTGATGTTAACACGCATTGGCAGTCGAGCTCTGAGCTGTGGTGTCTCAGGGAGAAGAAGTACAAAGGTGACCGGTTTTGGGCTGGCTTTGGTTGGCGACATGAAAGGTCCGGCGCTAGTCGGGGTAGGAGGCAAGGTGTTGTACCGGTTATCAGGTATGACATGTCCATTTGATGTCGTTGCATGTCTTGTGGCATACTGATGGTATGGTCCCGCCGCTGCGTCTGTTTGGTATGATGCATGTTGATGCGACGGCTGGGTGTGGAGAAGGTGTGAAAGATCCATTTCGTCGAACAAATTAATCTTCGTATACTTGAAGAAGTACTTTCAGCCTCAATCTAGCTGTGAAATGTGGTGATGAGGTGCTGCTGCCAAAAGAACCGAACACAGCCGCTGTCGCATCGACTGCAAGAACAAGGGCGATGAGGGCAGTACGGACACGAAGGACCTATCTCGAACAATGAGTTAGCTTTCTGATATAACCAAGCGATTCTTCATTGCTCGAACAACTCTTGGAACCATGACTTTGTCATAGGGTGTCCTCGACATTCGAGGTGTTGTGTTTCAGCTCGCCAAAACAATGCAAGCCCTTGGATGACGCGGAAGCACCGACTCTGTGTAATTGGAATAGCACAAGGAAAAGTAGTAGACAGAGTGGGTCGCATGGTATTGAGGATGCGTAGTACATACCAAGAGAGGTAGATAGTGTGCAGATGGTGTTGTAGAGGCCGCCAATGCCAGCTACTGGGTACTGTATCTGCACTGAACGTCCACTGAGTATTGCGGGCGACAGGCAGGAGAAACGACGAGATCAAGCAGCGGCTTGGCCTATACTGCCACTGCAGCTAGAGCAAGTGCATATATCATGAAAAGTCTTCAAGGTTGAAGGATATGAGAATGGAAGGGTTGTGGGAGGAGAGGAGGAGGGCAGGATAGCAGTGAGCAGAAGCGAGCAAAGCGGTGCAACCATGCAGCCCAATGCCAAGTATTCCCGCATCATCTACGTACTCCCCACGAATTATGCAGATTTAAATCGATGATTATTAGCTAAGGAATGAATGTTTTTTAACTATGAAAAGCAGTACGCTGATAACTATGGCAGGACAATATAACCCAAGTGGTCCAGTGTCAGCAGGCGCCACAATGTGAAACACGTCCGTGCCCTGAGATCTCATGCTATCAACAGACTGTCAGGTCTCTAAACATGAAACAAGCGCTTCGCCATGTTTAACTGCTTACCAACAATCAAAGGCGGTGCAAAAGGGAAAGATAGATAGTGTAAAGTGGGTGGGATGATTCGGCGGAAGCGTCCATAAATATGTCGACACAAGTTTCCGGACCCCTCAAAGCACAGCCAGGGAACGGCTTCCGAGAGCGCATCCAATCGAGCCAATCCGCATCATCAAGATACGTTCCAGCCTCCGCTGGACGGCAAAATGCTTGCAGACCTGAGGATTCTGGAGTCGCAATGCATGTGTAACCAATTGACTGTTGCGCTCTGAGCAGTGCTGCGGCTCAACGCAGCTTCACCGTTATGGAGAACCATCGCTGGAACTTTGCCATGCCTGCTTACGCATATCAGAACCCTGCAACTTAGCACGCGCCGTTGATCCATGACTTGACGTTGTATCTCTGGGCCCAGATCTGGAGCTTCCCTGTGACATTAGCAACTTGGTGAGTGCATGTTAGCGCATCGTTGAGTATGCAATATGGCAAGTTATACCCTGATCCATCGAACTGAATGTAGGCGGTCGTTATCTAGCAGAGCCCTGACAGAAACATATTGATCATTAAGACAGCCGTCGCATGACATGTTCAACAAGCTTGAGACTTGATGTGTGTTGCGAACACTTCGTGACTGTTATGAAGCCCTTTGTTTCCGTTAACGAACATCGCATCAAAGGTCAGTCGCCACAGCTTCTTCACTTACCGCTTATGGCCCCATAAACAAATCAGCCATCTCATCTGCGGGATAGTCTTGGTCGCAGGGCTGTATGGTTCCATACCCAAGTAAAAAAGCAGCATCTTTAAACTAGTAATGCACCAGAATAAGCACCAATTGAGGGGAGGGAGGTGTGGGCCCGGCGAGAACAATCTGGAGGGCCGCCGCCCTTGGCGACCTGCGTGGCATACCAGATAATCCAGCTGGCATCGTAATTTGAAGATGTCAATCCATCGTGACTTCTATTAGGGCAGTATTTGACCCCAGAGTTGCGAAAAGTCCGTTGAGTTGTGCCTGTCGATGCGCTTAGTAAGATAACATGTGATCTCGCGATACCAGGGATGAGGAACGCGTATTTGCCGGATCTTTACACATCCACCGCATAGCAATGGACCATCCCCAATTTGATGGTCGCAAACAACTTAGAACCTAAGTCGAACAATGACACAGCCTCAATGGAACTGTGCGACACTTGCTTGTAGGGTTGGAAGAATGGACGAAGTTTTCACTGCTGTTCGGAAGACGCGTTGTGGTAAGCCAACGGACGGGAGTCTGTGGATCTTTCAACCTTAATTTAGCAGCGGAGACCCCACAAGGTCCGCTCCCGCGCTCCCGCAGATAGCTTCAAGATCAACGCGCGAGCGGTGGCAGAATACCTTCAGCCTCAGAGTCACATTAATTTATCTCTGAAGGCCTCCAACTGAGCACAATCACCGCTCCTGCGCGATCCTCACCGCGAATGGCCTATCTTGTCCTTCAATGAGATATAGGTAGCAATACTAATAGCCGACCTCATGGCTTCCTCCAGCGCAGGCTCTAAAGGCGCATTGGCCGTCAAAAAAGACGAGCTCTACGAACGATGCGCCCAACAACCCTCAGGCACTCTCTTCTACCAAGAAGATCTCGCCGGCTTCGAAATCGCAGACGACATCTCGCAGCTCCTGCAGATCGTGCAAGACCTCATCTCCTCCAAACTCCTCCAAGTCCTCACCTACGACCACGCAACATGCTACCGAATCCGCAGCCGGGAAGAAGCCGCAAAGTACGCCAGAACCCCCCCATAAAACCTGTCAGCTCCTACTACATCTTTGCTAATGAACCGGGGATAAAGTCAGATACTAATCCGCGCGTGTGCCTAAAAACAGATTCTCCGCCATGTCGCAAGACGAGCTCATCCTCTACGGCCACATCGAGCAAGCCCACACGGCAGGCATATGGACGGTCGCCCTCCGCGCCAAAACAAACCTGCACCAAGCCACCATGACGAAATGCCTCAAGTCGCTCGAGCACAAGAACTTCGTCAAGTCGATGAAATCGGTCAAATTCCCCATGCGCAAGATCTACATGCTTGCTGGGCTCACTCCAGGCGAGGATGTTACGGGAGGGCCGTGGTTCAGCGATGGGGAGTTGGATGTTGATTTTATTGAGACGACGGCGGATGTGGTGGTGCATTATGTAAGGAAGCAGAGCTGGGTGCAGCACAAGGTCCCCGTGCGAAGGAAAGACGCGTCGGCGGCGGCGGCGGAGAAGGACGCTGGAGGCACGCCTGTGACGCAGAAAGGGGCGAAGAAGGAGAAGCAGCGATACACTGTCACGCTGGAACCGCACCCTCCAGGCTATCGAGGATACCCCACCGCAGCTAATATTCTAACCTACCTGAATGCCTCTGAAGTCCTGACGGAGACCACGCTCGCTCTTGCAGACCTCCAACATCTTCTTGATGTACTTGTGTACGACGGCCGCTTGGAGCGCATGGGCGCTGTGGGATATCGAGCGGCAAGGGACTCGCAGCATCCACATGATGTGGAGTATGTCGACCCAGGGCACGGATATGAAGAAGGGAAGGGGGAGTGGACGAATGGCTTGAGTGAAGCACCATGTGGAAGGTGTCCTGTGTTCGTACTGTGTGAGGAAGGCGGACCTGTGAATGCCGAGAACTGCGTATACTTTGAAGACTGGCTCAAGAGCTAGCGGTCTGTCTGTTACCCTTCACGCATAGCCATGGCGTTCATTGCAAGGTTTGTGTGGTCATGCTTTACAGCTGGGGTGTTGAGTCGGATCAAGAAGCAATAATGATAGAGGATATGATACCATGTGGTGGTTAGCTTTGGCTCGAGTGCTATGCATATCAGCGGCGTTTAAAGCTTGTCCCTTCTGTTGCTGCAAAAGAGATATACCATTATAGGCGATATTGAGCTGTATATGTATCCAGTCATATGACGTGTTTTTCTCGACATCCCGGGCAAACCATGGATCAGTCTCTAGGCATGCACAGACACATTCCCCTTGACAGTGACTTGAGACTAATCAATCGAAGCATCAATGAATTGGACATTTGGCTCGAACAGTACCCACCACCCCAACGCCGAAGACGTACGTGCCAGACGCCGCAAGTGCCAGACGCCGCCGACCGCCCCTAAACGCCAGACCCCAAAGAATCGAAAGAACGCAACAGCAAATCAAAACGCCACCCACATCTATAGCATTCTGTTCCCGCGGACACCAGTATCTCCTTATGCCTCGCTCGCATCACTCTCCCATGCTTCATCATCATAACCGAACTGAACCCAGGCGTCCTATTCCGGGTCACCAACGTCCTGCTCCTCAATGTGCTGCTCCTCATTTCCCGGCCTCAAGTATTCCAGTACGCCGTATTCCAGTTGCTCGTCTTCATCGCTCCAATTATCGGGTACAGGCACAGTGCCCTCCGCGCCCGTCTCATCCTGCTCGTCATGTCCCGGCGTCGCCATCGAGCCGGACGCTGAGCGGGAGAGCGGCGCAAGCCATACAGCCACGCTTGGTTCCGGCACCAGGCGTTCCCTCTCCTCCAATTTGCGGCGCAGCTGGACATCCGCAGGTTCGTTCTGCGTGCGTGATCTGCGGCTGCTGCCATCGTGGTGGTTCCTGGTGTATCCGTTGCTGCCGGAGAGAGGTCCAATGGCCCTTGCGCCAACTGCGTGTCTCCAAGTCTGTAACATCTCGTACTTGAACTTCCCGAGTGTTCGAGCCATGCGCTTGAGTTGACCGGGCACCTGTTGAAACACACTTGTTCCGGGGAAGCTATATCTGCAGTCGGTTGTTGGGCAGTTGTGGGTCGAGCTAAAGCGCGAGTTGAAGCGTGGCATGCTCGGCGGCGAGGGGTAAAGCAAGTTTGAGACGAAAGGTATCGTTCGGGCTCTTGACAGATGGAGGCAGTTCAGCAAGGTGCGTTGTGTAGCGGTAGAGAGAACGTGGAGTGTTGTGCTGGACGAAAGGTGCTTGGGAGGTGGGATTTTATATGCAACCTGAACACAGCTAAGAACATCGTGACAATAGGTACAACCTGATTCACGAGCTTCAATAGAGCGACAAAAGCTTTGTTTGAGAGTCCATGAGATTCATCAAAGAAAATATCTAATTAAAGCTCCTGGCCTGGATTGAGGTCGTGGGCGTCAGAGTGGAACCGGGTAGGGTGTTTCTTGTACCTAAGCAGCAGTGGAGCTAGACGGCCAAGGTGGATACAAGATTGCGGCGTCCCAAATGTTGCAGATGATTCCCTTGTTGCTTTGAGAGACAATGCGCAGGCGGCACTGATGTCTCGGATAGCCGCAGAGGTTGGCGGATCCGAAGACGAGCTGTCTTTCTGTGTGACGTCCTGAAGCAATATCTCTTACAGATGCAATTCTATTACCCAGGTTGAGCAATGGCAATGACACAGGAACTTGGAACTTTTGTAGAATCGTAACAGGGGTATCTCTCCGAATATGCAGTTGAGTCATAGAATTCGGATGAACACTTTAGGTACTTATGTTCCATCGGCAGTCTTCTCTTCTGTAGTACCATTGGATAGATGCTGGGCCTGCTGGAAGCCTAATTCTGAGTCTTTCGCAGGTACCGTCTGCTTCAGTGGTGGTAGCAGACTCCTCGCAGCCTGCCTCGACTGCTGAGCCATCAGCGCATCCATGATCACCAGCGCAGCCATTGCTTCAACGATGGGAACCGCTCTCGGAACAACGCATGGGTCATGTCTGCCCTTCGCTTCTAATACTCCTTCCTCCTCCGAATAAGTGAATGTATTCTGGGCTTGACCGATTGTTGCCGGAGGCTTGAAGCCTACAGTGAAATAAATGTGCGCACCGTTCGTAATGCCGCCTTGTATGCCGCCCGAGTTATTTGTTTTTGTGGTAAGCCTTGGTCTTTGTGCTGCCGAAGTGTTTAGGCCAGACTGTGACGGAGGAATTGCAGGAGCTTTTATAAACGGATCATTGTGCACAGAGCCAGGTATCTGACAACCACCGAAGCCTGACCCTATCTCGAACGCCTTCGTTGCTGGTATGCTGAGCATTGCATGAGCGAGAAGGGCCTCGAACTTGTCGAAACACGGTTCACCGAGCCCACTTGGAGCGTTCCGTATCACGCAGGTAACTGTACCTCCTATGCTGTCTTTGCGATCACGGAAGTCACCTATCAATTCCTCCATTCGTCTACTAGCTTCAGAGTTGGGACATCGGACGGGCGCAAACGAATCTACTGTTTGTCGGTCTATTTCATCAATGACTTTAAGAAATTCGGGGTTTGTAGACGGGGTGGGATGTGTAGGCGTTGGAGGGAATAGGTATTCAGCGCCAACGGAGGACACGAAGGCTACGATCTCGACGCCATGGGCCAGACGTAAATATTTCTCTGCAATTGCTCCAGCAGCAACGCGCCCTGACGGACATTAGCCATGCTTGGCGACATGGATACTACTCTCCTAGTCTTGAGGCCGTACCTATCGTCTCTCGAGCACTACTCCTTCCCCCACCACTGCTTGCTTTGACTCCGTATTTCTCCAAGTAAGTCCAGTCTGCGTGACTGGGCCTCGGGTAGAGATCCATCGTACTTCCTCCATAGTCCTTTGGTCTCTGGTTCTCGTTCAATACGCGCAAGCCGATTGGCGTGCCCAACGTCACCCCGAACTCGGTGCCTGATTGTATCTCTACTCTATCCTTTTCATCTCTTGGAGTAGTTATTGCACTCTGCCCTGGCCGCCTTCTGGTCATTTGGGGTTGTATATCTGCTTCTGAGAGTTCCATTCCAGGAGGGCATCCGTCGACAATGCAGCCAACGGACATGCAGTGAGACTCGCCATATCTGTAAAGACTCATCAGTATTCGGATCTCAGTTATATTGAAGGTTCTCCTACGTAGTAACCCGAAAATAGTGACCAAAGGTAGACATGGCGAAGGGGGAGCGTGAATAATATTATGGGCGCGGTAGGACGTAACCCTGGCGTATACGCGGTCCAGAGTAACCTCCAAAACCTATGTTAATGCGCGATGTCTCTCAAGTAGAGCTACAGTCGAGTAATTGCTTCGAAGCTGAATCTGTTATTGAGTAGCTAGTCAAGTACAAAAGCTACTTCTACTTTCATAGCCGTAACTTTTTAGGTTCCGAAAGCGGAGCAGGACCCTTGCATCCCTCCTCACGACAGATCTCCGTCTACCATTCCATGTCACCATCAAGATGCCAGCAGGCCGTCAGGTTGCGAAAGCAATTGTACAGTTACAATTGCAGCCATTGCTACTATTCATGGGCCTCACACGTCAGCCGATCATCAAATACAGTTCAATCCTACATATCTTCCTCCAATGACCCATACCTTAATTTGTCCATCGAGCATTACCTGCTACAAACTACTCCACCGAACTCCAAGATTTTATTCCTTTACACTAACAGACCATGCGTTGTCATTGGTCGTAATCAGAATCCTTGGCTGGAAGTTAACCTGGGCATCCTAAATGCAGGACGGCACAGTCAAGGGGCTACAAACGAGAGCGAGCCTTCAGGCCTTGGGGATGTAGATCTAGTTCGCAGGCGCTCCGGAGGCGGTACAGTCTTTCACGATGAAGGAAATGTCAATTGGTCAGTGATATGTCCCTCAGAGGAGTTCACCCGAGACAAGCATGCGGAGATGGTCGTGCGTGCCCTGCGAGGTTTGGGCGTCGACCGAGCGCGAGTTAATGAGAGACATGACATTGTTCTCGATCAAGGCTACGAGATGAGGGAAGTAGATACGGATGACATGCACATCACACCATACACGCTGAATGATGCCGCTGGACCGCGAGCACTAAAGGTGTCTGGTTCTGCTTATAAGCTCACCAAAGGACGCGCGCTCCATCACGGGACTTGTTTACTGAGGTCTCCAAATCTCCATGTCATTCCTCAGAATCTACACTCGCCTGCGAAGCCATACATCAAGGCCAGAGGAGTTGAAAGTGTGAGCTCGCCTGTTGGTAACATTGGCATTGAGAATGTATTATTCGAAAGGAGCGTTCAGACCCAGTTCACAGAGAGGTATGCGACGGAGTCATTGGAAGTACCAACTGCCACTGTCGGGGATGAGTTATTAGAAGTGCCAGGTGTCCGGGAAGGCTATGATGAATTGAAGGCGTGTACACTAATGCTTGGTGAGACTGGACTTGCGGCTAACGTATTTGAAGACCTCGGATTGGATATATCTTCAGACGCCTCAGTTCTTGTTTTCGACTCATCCAACCGAAGAAGACCCTCGTCCCAGGCCTGCTCTGGCTGGTAGCTTACCACCTTCCGTATGTGAATAATCTTACCCAAAAGTTTCTACGCCCTCATTCCAGAGTAGCAACGACAGCAACAACCAACCAACCACGTCCGCGGGCTGTCTGCTCCTTTTGATTTCACTCTGAACCCTGTAACGAAATAGTAGTCTGTTGCATTTGCTGGCTTGGCTGACAGTAGGTCCGTGATAGGCTCGAGTAATGTTAAAGGCTCGATATGGAGCTATCCACGACACATGTATTTCCCTTTCCGCGGACAACCACACGGCGGAAGTCGAAGCAAAGGAGACGCATGCTATCCTAGCCGGAAGAAGAATTCACGAGATTACGGACTGGAGCGAAGTGCTCCAGCAATCGCGGGTCCTTGAAAATAACAGGCATATTTTAGAACTAGCACAGTGGCTAGCGCAGATATTTCCAACCACGCTGCCAAGAAACACGGCATCGTGACAGTATTAGACTGAACGCAGCCCTCAAAAACAAAATTACCTGGTATATAGGCCATCTGCCGTCAGGAATTTATCGGAGGACCCTCAGTGCATTGATAATCCACTATCAGGTCAGCCTACCAGTAATAAAGAACTCTCGTTAGCGGCCTAATGCATCTGAGCATGCATATTTACACGGCGGCCCTCGGAAGAGGCAATGAGATGTTGAATGGGAGGAGCCATTCTCTTCAGCCGATGAAATTGTGTCTCCCAAGCCATCTCGAAGATCTCACGTCGTCCATACCGGGGGAGCCCCAACGCTCTTAGGAGGTCCTGACGAAGATCAGTTCCCAGACCGATAACGTGCTATGAGAAAGCTTACATCTGGAAGCCTGGTATAGGCAGCGTTGCTACGGTATGTGAAGCTATGCAGTTGGTCGTCGAGCCATTTCGCAGTGTGCTTAATGTTTGTTAGCATTTGAAGATATGAGAAGAGCTGTAGTGATATGGGTAGATGCGAAGGCCTCTGCAGAAATATTCCATTGATGAGTCTCTCTAGTGTTGATGTGGTTGAGCTATCCATATAAGGGCTCATTGTTGTCACCGAGTATCCATGCAAACCGATTGTATACCCTTCAGAAACGCAATACAAAATCACGTACCATCATTAAGAGCATAGTTCCTCTTTTGCGCTCGTACTCTTCTGCTATTGGGTGAAGTAGTATACTTTCTGCAAAGATACGCCATTGCGGCTCCGGATCCAGAAGTCTCGTGTGAAGGACTGTATGAATATGCTCCATCAATTTGAATATCTCCTCTTTGTCTGTCGTAAACCCTTGCATAACATATTGCAACTCCTGCAATGCGTGTTTGATCTTAGCGGGCAGAAGATTTGGTATGAACACGTCGAAATAGGCCCCTTCGTTCGCGTTGTTTGGCAGACCTGCTCCAGGCATTGCTGCGGGAACGGTTTCAGAGTGCTTGCTACGCTCCAAATCCTTCATGACGTCGGCCATCTGTGCCACCAGGTTTCCCAGTGGGTCAACTGCTGGGTTCGTAAACGGTGAGCCTCTGGTTTCACGAGTTCGGTTGCTCGAAATGGCCGTAGAGAGTTGTTTATCGCCTATGCTCTTGATGAAGGCTTTGGGAAACCTTTTGTACGATCCTACTATCGAATTGTCTGCTCCGGACCTAAGAATAATGTTCATGAGAGCTTTTCCATTCTTCACTACTTCGTGGTTGACTTGGGTCGTACGAAGGACATCCGTTTCTGATAGTAATGTACGTGGAACGAGAACCCAATTTTCTGGCCGCTGTCTGGCTTCTCTTGCCCTTCCCTCTTGGAGTTCTGTACTCGCCTCCACCAATGTAATACACGCCTCGATAACTGCGTGGAAGTTCCCTATCTCAGGTCTTGCAGCTCCTTCGCGGTGCGTTTTCCAGTCTTCGAAGATGAATGAAGACGCTTTTGCCTCTTCAAGTCGTGTAATGCCTTCCACCGTCAAGACTCTGAGCCTAGTAACATCCAAGGAAATACTCAGCAGTTCTGTGTCTCTTAAAGAAGCATTTTCCAACATTGATGTATAATCCTTGACGTGTGCGAGAAGCTCATGAAGGTGATACCAGAAGCGGCCCAAGTAGCCCACTTGTCGATGTGTCATTGGAGACCCGTTTGCCTGCATGCGCTCAAACTCTATGGTGCCGGTGAGCATTGTTTGGAGGTCGGCCAGGTGCTTGAGGGTCGGCGTAAGAGGTTGTTCTGCCATCTTTGAATAGAGAACTGCAGTACAACTGTTAGGATTAACTCGGCAGGCAATCACGTTAGTCAAAGGGCACGGAAGGTCAACCGGTGTCTGCGACGAGCTGGGTTGGAGGTTTGTGTATGTGATGGAGGGCTTGATGCCCCTCGCTAGAAGTGACGGGAACGCTTCGATGTGATGAAGCACCCCGGTAATTCCACATGACACAATAACTTAGAAAATAAATCATGAAAGCACTAGATTTCTAGCACAACATGCGGTATATCGTACGAATACAATGCAGCCTGCTGGAGGCCTCCTGAACTATATCACATCCGACCGTGAGAGAGAGCAGTCCTGCCGAACCATTCAAAGCTTCAGCCAACTCGGCGAGATGCTACACGGATACACTTTAACATACGGCGGTCCTCAGAGCTGTATAACATACGATGGATGCCGTAGTTCTCTCGGGCCATCAGCAGCTTGGGCATGATATGCGGTTGACTGCTCAAAAAGAATTCAACGTGCTGAAGACTCCCAACTCCACCACCGACAACCTTGAGATGAAACATTCCAGGGTGCCAGGAGCTTCAGGACGATGTTTTGAACGATACACAGATCTCCCTAACAGACTGGTGGCCGCCCCATTTCAAGATGTACTGAAGCGCGGTTCGTGGAAACTACAAACCTATTCAAGCCAACGCCAGCTGCAGCAGCCAAACAGATACATTCTAGCATGCGAACAAACCAACGCCACAACGCGTTGAGCCGTATTCTTACTACGAGGACACATCTGGTTCAAGCCAATGAACGCTCCGGCAGCTTGTCAAATACTCGTCAGCATGTGGGCGTACCCCTAAACTTCAACGGACGAAGTGGTGCTCCTTCTCGATTCGAACAGGACGTAGTCAAACCAACAAGGGCTTGAGCGGCAAGGGCAATACATGTTAGTATGCGGGCGAACTACTCAATTCTAAATATACTGAACAGTGCCTTCTGGTGGTTGAACAGATTTAGCCAAGCCAAGAGACGGTACGCAGCAGGTGAAAATACGTCAGCATATCGGCTCCATCTCAGATCGGTCATCTTACAAGCCCCAAATCTTCCGGCCTTAGCTTGCAATACATACGGTTGACCCAGCTCTTGAATGTCTGCGAGAATTTCAACCCTTCAGTGCATGCTAGGTGGTCGGCAATCTGCATGAGGAGGGAAATCCTACACCAACTTGCTTCGATTACAACAAACTATCCAGGCCGTCCACGGCTGCTGTGCGATGATCAGAGCTATCACCACCCCGATCGTCTGTGTCTCAGGAGGACGAGTTGGGTTATAACGGTCTTAGAAGCGGCAGGAACGCGACACCCACAAACACAAGAAGCACGCATGAGCAGACACAAGCGCTTCAATCTAATGGTGCAGCGATGCAAACACTTTGTCTCTGAGTTGTATGTACTGCTTGAACTCAATCAGACGTGCTTCCGTCCCAGATAGGACAAGCCTAGACATCAACCCAACGGTTTGCAAACCTTCAGCTTACGTGGGACCGGTGTGTAGATAGATCAGGCAACTTGAACCGGATTACCAGCGAAGTATCACTCCACCGCTCCACGGACATAGGTACAGCAGCTTACTTCTACGATCCAGAGCCGAGGCCGTCGAAAACCGTTACCAAAGCACGCTACAACCGACATGGCGTTATAATCAGAGGATGTAACAAGCATAATGAGCTGGGAGGTATAGGACGAGACAGGCATGGGAGGGGACAGGACGACGGGAGGAACAGGAGAATACGTGTCTAGATGGGGTACTGAAAAGCAGCGCTCTTGCTCTTCAAGTCTCAGAGGCGGTATAACAGAGTGTTAGTGATCACAGAGAAGATATAAGCTGTACAGATTTCAAAGGTTTCAACGGTTTCAGGAATCCATGCCTTGCACGATCAAGGAGCCCAAAGTTTTCGAACCCCTCCATCGTATCCCTTCTATCGTACGGGAATGAGAGTTTACTGCTTCTGCAAACTTATATGTGAGCTGGAGACACGGCAACACAAGCCACGAGACAAGGCCATCGCTTCTATTATCGTCCTATATAAGCCGGTAACTCCATGTATAGTTTCAGATATGAACTCGGGGCGATTTTTTGGTTGTCATATTCTCTTACTTTGTCCCATGCCCTGAAACATTCTGAACATTTGGAGACGGCTTGGTATGACGCAGGTAAGATTGACAGCCTCCATCATAGACAGGCCTGGTTGCCATTGTAGGCATCTGAATCAGGTGCCAATGCAGGTCTTATACCTAGTAAGTTCTTGGAGGCAAGAGTTGTTTGTCAGACTGTCGCTGAGAGCCCACTGGCTGATAACGCCCAAAAACGCCAAAGATATAGCCTACCTACCGTAGGTGAGAACCAGCATTCGGGCTCTAAATGCAGGAGAGCCCAAGATGAGCACTACAATCCCGTCCATGGCCCTTGAGAGAAACATTGTAGAAGCGTTATTCGCTGTATTTGAGGCGGAAACGCTTTGCTGGAGACCCTCAGAACACTCTCCCTCGGGTTCGGGTCAATCTGTGGCACCCCGGCCACGTTATTCTCGTTCCGAAACAATAATTTCATAAATCATAATGTTGGATTCCAATGGCGGTCGCCGAGCCACAGGTGTAAGATGCGCGGCTGGTTCTCACTTGTAGGCGTTATCTGAAACGTAATAACATGTGATTGCAACCACGCACAGGATCCGCCGAGTGAGATTCATAAAGACTCGGTCAAGGTGCTTTGACTAGCACCGTTCGGCTGTGGTGATTAGGGAAATGTTACATATACCCTCTGCTCGTCCTCCTCACCGTCGTCATTATCCCCTTCACTCTCACTATCACTATCACTCTCGCTCTGATGCTTATGCTGAGCCTTATTTTCATGAATACACCCCATGAGAGGCTTCTCCGTCCTTGGGGAAGCGGTAGGGTCAGGGTTTCACCACGAAGTTGCATCTGTAACAGCTGCTTTGCTCCGGGACAGTCGTCGCAGTGGTTCAAGAGGTCTTCCTCAAGGTACTCTCTCGCTACGTTGCGTTTTGACACCTGGGTACAGGTGACTCCCAGGCCTGCGATAGACTTATATTTCTTTTTCCTGCCCAGCACGAAAGTGTACAGACAACCTCGACAGCTAAGCCCGTGCTGTATACGAAGCGGTTCCTGATGTGTTGTGCTACCCTTATTGAGTTCCATGTAAGGGAAGGCAATTGTCGCTGTTCCTCTGCAATCCAGGAACTCCCAGCGGCGCCTAACATAGGTCTTCCTCGCAACTGGTGGCCACTTGCGCCAAGCCTCTTTGTTGGCAAATTCCCGCATATGTTTTTCGCTTCCGTGAATAGAAACGGCCACAGCCTTTGCTTCCTGGATAGATGCGAGCTTATGTTGATACTGTGGCCTGTCGAAGTACTTTCCGGGGATGGGATCGAATTTGCGTAGGATTTCAAAGCATTCGTCAGTCAGGCCGTAGATACTCTCCGCATAGTCGATTGTCACAACTGAGAAGTCTATCACGTCTTCTGAGACGCATAGATAGCAGCAGCGTGTACAAGAAGGTAAGAACAGAAAGCCACCAAAATGGCCACATGCAGTGCATTCACTCTTGCACAGAGACTTGAATATTGCTGCCAGCGTAACGCCGTCGGACAAGCCTAAAGTGGCCAGACCCCGCATAGCATCAGTCGCATACTTTAATACGTATCTATACGCCGGATACGAGTTGATAATGGCTGCACTCCTTGAATTGGTACAGCGGAAGGCGAATAGATCTTCCATGTCGAGGTTATCGAAGATGAGATGAACAAGCTCAAGCGGAAGATCATCAAGAGCCCCTAGCCCGTATATGCTTGGTTTGTAGTCAAGGAAGATGCTTCTATTGAGACGATGCGGGCGCAGGCAGATCATAGGTTTGCTCAGCGCATCATCGTGGTAGGCGAGTATACGCAGCTTTTCTGCTCGTGTGTAAGACATGATCCGTCAATTGAGAAGTGTGTTATCGGTGGCCTCGAGCAGCCGCTGACTAGCCGCTAACTCACGATTGCCGCGTAGAGCGGCACTACCGTGGTGAGATATGTGCTGGATAGACAACGCCGCACTGGCTACCGCGGAGCTGCAAGAGATGAGCCGGGATGCGTTCAGGCGAGTTTCAGGTGCGAGTGAATCTTTATTTTTGACTTGGTTTGAGTGGGACCGTGTGCATCAATCTCGTAGGAAGCTCGATCACACATTCACCAGGGTTCTGAAAGCATGCTGTGCTGCTGTCAACGCAGGATCCTCCCCAGCGTCTTGCCTAACACGGACACATTCAGTGTGGACTGGGCGTTAAGTATTCTATGCCCTCACTCACATACAGTGACCTCAAAAGATGCTTCTCGATTGTGATGGACCGCAACGCGTCGTGACACGCTCTCTGCAAAGGTGCCATGGCTTGTGTCAGCCGGTAAGCGAGCCATCCACCTTGCCGCTTGCGGCCCTCAAGCACGGTTACTAAGTTCGTGGCACCGCCTACGGGCAATCTACGGCTACATCGGCGCCATCATTAATGCAACCCTGCCTGCCCTCCACTGCAACCCGGCCTGGTGCATTATGTCGACGCCTCTATCTACTCGAGGCCCTCTCGACAGCCTGGAGGGCCCCTGATAAGGAGATATCTTCTCCCAAAGCTAGCAGAGGTAAAGTGTTTACGATGCGATTACAGTACCTATGTGCACCAGTTTTATACCATACGGGCGATCCCCGAGCGGTTCATGGTTGTTTCTCGTGGGTAAGAAATCCTCAGTCACGGCTTTTGTCTTCTTGCCAAAGACGCTGACGGCGAGTAATATCCGCCGCGCATAGTTGAAATGAAGATGGACATCATAGACACAATCATTTGCGGTTAAGAGCAAAGCGTTGCAACTTTGAGTGCCTCTTCCGTCGGCTAGACCAAAGTATGCTATTCTTGCGGCTTGCCTAGGCAACACAGGCAGTGCTGCCTGAAATTGCATAAAAGCTCGCAGTCAACCCTCTAAGCTTTGGGTGTTGACTCGCTTGGCTTCAAATTGTTTCACATCGAGCTTGCTATTATATAGCACATATACTCAACATTTCTTATACTGCGTAAAATTCACTTGTTCACTGGTCGCCATACTTCAGCTGTCCCAGCACAGCCCATATCTACAACAAGTGCAGCGCATCATGTTGTCTTCCGCACCAGCTGAACGCCAGCTCCGCTTGCTCGGCTACCACGATATGGCCCTCGACGGCTCTATGATATCCTTTCCACCTCGTTCTCATAAGAGAAAAGACCTACCATACAAATCAGGCAGATGCGTCATAGGAGCGCTTAATGGCCTCCCTTTGGAACTTCTCCATCAGATGCTCAACAGTCTAGACTTTCGGAGTCTAAGCGCTTTCCGGTGTCTCAATTCAAGTGGTGCGGCAATCGTTGACTCATGCCCAGCATACAAGTACGTCTCCAAGCATGCCGCTGATGCATTGCGAGCGTTAGTCGCCATGGGCCTATCTAAATATATATCGCTGGCTGAGCTGTTTGAGGCTTTGCGTAAGAGTCAATGTGCAAGCTGTGGCGACTTCGGTTCCTTTCTCTTTTTGCCTTCCTGCATGCGTTGCTGTTCCCAATGTATCTGCACCAAAGAGGAAGTGCGGGTTGTAGACACCAATGTGGCAAGTGTTCGCTGTGGCCTGACAAACAGGCAAATGCAAAAGCTACGAACATTCAAATGTATACCGGGCAGATATTTCGGGTCTTATGAGCGACTTAGGAGTTTGGTGCGCTTGGGCGAAGCCGAAACCTTAGCGATCTCGACCCACGGAAGTGAAGAGAATATGCGCCTAATAGCTGCGTCGAGGTTTACTAATGCTACCATGGCAGGACGGATGTTCTTAAGGACCTCCTGGGTAAAGGCAAACCGAGATTTCAAAGGCACGGCTACGATAGCATTCCCGTACTTGGACCTCAGAACGCATCAACTTGAGCATGGGCTCAAGTGTAGAGGTTGTGACTGGCACGTTGAACGGCTGGACATGAGAAGTCTCAAATCTGGCACCATTCAAGGAAGTGAGAATGATGATCGGTCTCGACAAGATAGACAGTACCTAAAAGCAGACCTCCTCAAGCATTTTCAAAATTGCACCGCGGCGAAGCAGCTGTGGGACATCCGGATTACCAAAGGAAAATTCCATTATCTCTCCGAGATTGGAGAGTATGGTCGTGTCAATGAGAGTGATGAGGACGAAGGGGACGAGAAGGACGAGCTAGGAGCCCAGTGGGAGTCGGCACATCGCCTTGAGCTCAGCAAAGAGGACCGTGAGCAAAGGGTCTCGGGGCTGTTCCATGGCCGTTGCCGGTCATAGGTGGGCCAGAGAGGTACTGCACGGCGCACACACCATGCTCGTAGTACAGACTGCAAAGTGGTATTGATACAATGTGTAACTACAAGCGAGTTGCGGATGAATATAACTTGACCAACGAAAGGCGACAGTGCCTCGTTCAGCGTCCGGCTCGTCGATCTAGACTTAGGGCAATGATGAGGTTCCAACACCCACATTCATACAGTGTTCAGCGTTAGGCAAAGTGATAAGTCGTGCGATACTTCGTCTACTGCGTTGTGGGAGCTGCCCTCGACACACTGGAGGCCTCCCCAACAACCAGTTACTTTCTCCTAAAGCTAGCAGAGTTAAAGGATCAGGACACGACTAAGGTATTGCAAAGCACTAGCTTGATAATGTCGGCGACCCCCTGAGCCGTTTATGCTTCTTTCTTCTCCTCGAATCATTTTTCCAGTATCGCGACCTGTTATTCCGGTTATTGATGTGATCATCTGGCAGTAGCAGAAGGTGAAATTGCCCTGCCAGGTAATCAACGTTGGCAATTCGTATAACTGCGGTTTTGCAATAGAATGTCTCCATTTGAATTACTGAAGTCTTCTTATCCCAACGATTCCGCAAGATGAACCGACAACTCGTAAGCGAGGGCACCTCCATGAGCCTCCCGACCTTCGCTCATCACATCTAACACCTCAATGGACACCTTCAAAGCAACGCAATAATGTCATGGACACAGACAGAACCAGTACTACTCGTCGGCGTAGTCGGGACGGATCAGCGGATGAAGAGTCAAAGTCTCTGCTAGCCGATGGCTCTGCGCAAGACGGCGTCGTAGTCGACCCTGGCCGACCTGCACTCCAGCCTCGACGACAATCTTCCTTTGCTCAACCTCGACCACCGGGCACACCTCGCACCGTGAATCGCGTAAGATTCGAAGAGGAAAATCATGAACCGAATGGCAGGGGCGCCAATGGGCACTTGGAGCAGCTATGGTTGGAAGAGGAAGACTACATGAGGGAGGATTCTGACAGTGGGAACGGTGGACGAAGCAGCCAAGAGCAGAGGTTTCCACTCCTCACTGGCATTGAGGCGCCGAGCGTGACCGTCGCTACGTCCAATGAAAACTTCAATGCAGAGGACCTACTTGAAAATGCAAGGCCGAAGAGTGGGATGCAGAGTGCCTTCATGAACATGGCGAACAGCATAATGTAAGAGCAATTCCGGAAAATTACCCTGTAAGCTGCGAGGAGGCTAATCTCGTCTGAAGAGGTGCTGGCATAATCGGACAACCATACGCCTTCCGTCAAGCTGGGCTCATCACGGGCATTATACTGCTCGTTGCTCTAACAATAATCGTTGACTGGACTATTCGTCTCATTGTCACCAACTCTAAGCTCAGTGGTGCCAATTCATTCCAAGCTACCTTAGAGCATTGTTTCGGTCATCCTGGTCTGATAGCAATTTCGATCGCCCAATGGGCATTGTGAGTTTGGGACCCACTTCATGCCTACGGAACAATCACTGACCTGGCTGGCAGTGCGTTCGGTGGCATGATAGCCTTTTGTATTATTATAGGAGACACGATACCCCATGTTCTAGCAGCAATTTTTCCTTCATTACCGGACACACCTTTTCTCTGGCTTCTTACCAATAGACGCGCCGTAATCGTCCTGTTCGTCCTGGGCATATCTTATCCTCTTTCTTTGTATAGAGATATTGCGAAGGTAAGCGGATAACAACCAATGATATGACGGGCACTGATACTGAAAAGCTTGCAAAAGCTAGCACATTAGCCCTGGTTAGTATGCTCGTAATTTTAATCACGGTGATCACTCAAGGCGTCCGTATGCCTCCTGAGCTACGAGGACAGCTCAAAGGTTCGCTCTTCATCAATAATGGAGTGTTTCAGGCTATTGGAGTCATCTCATTCGGTACGCTTCTTAGTACACATTGTGACGGCTGATGCTAACTTCAAGCAGCGTTTGTCTGCCGTAGGTTCTGCATCTGCATGACTCCTTTCATCTGAATCTAACTCGGTGGCAGACCATAACAGTCTTCTCATCTACGGCTCCCTAAAGAAGCCCACAATGGACCGATTCGCAAAACTCACGCATTTCTCCACCGGTGTTTCAATGGTTGCATGCATGGTTATGGCGTTGTCGGGATTTCTCACATTCGGCGACAAGACGCAGGGTAATGTCCTTAACAACTTCCCAAAGGACAACATCATGGTTAATATATCACGTTTGTACGCCAGTTCAGCCCCCTTCCCACCCCTTCGTGTTACTGCGAGTCATTGATCCTTACTTTGTAGCTGCTTCGGCCTCAACATGCTGACCACGCTGCCCCTCGAAGCCTTCGTCTGCCGCGAAGTAATGACCAACTACTGGTTCCCTAATGAACCCTTCAATCCCAACCGGCATCTCATCTTCAGCACCTCGCTTGTCGTGTCGGCGATGACGATCTCGCTCATGACGTGCGATCTTGGCGCCGTATTTGAGCTCATTGGCGCCACGAGTGCGTGCGCACTGGCTTACATTCTCCCACCTATATGCTTCATGAAGCTTAGTACGCGGAGTTGGAAAACCTATGTTGCAGGGGCTTGTGTGGGCTTCGGGTGCGGTGTAATGGTTATTAGTGTTGTGCAGGCTGTCGTGAAGATTGTGCGGAGTAAGTTCAGCTTAAGCGGAATCACAAGGAGGGGAAGACTTGAGGCTAATAATGACACAGACGAAGGAGGTGTGCATCACTGCGAGTGGTAATCATATCAAATTACCATGTTGTACTCAAGTGGAGACGCCCGTCTTTGATAGTGATATTCTTCCAGAGTCCGAGGCTAGATGCAAAGAGAAACTGCTATAGGGAGGCCGCCAGTCCCCTGTAGTATCTCCCTCCTGCTTGTTACATGTTTTTAAGATTATACAAAGCAATTGCCAACCTCTGCTGACCTACTTAATATAACTCGTCTTTTCCAAATCACTCTGATTGAAGCGAAAGGATACTTCCAGGGTTCCAACGCCTTCGTAATGCTCTGTCGACAATATCGGCGTCTATAAACTTCCGAAACCGAAACTACATGCTATGTTTCAGGAAGATAGGCCGGGCATCCTGATCTGCCCAGTCTCTCACACTCTTGCACCGAGTTACTAGGGTCCTGCGCCGACTGCGCCCTGCCTAGTTTAAATAGGTGACACTGTTCCTAAGGGGGAAGACACCTCTGAGAGGAGATCAGTTTCTAGAACTCCCAGGCCATATCTCGGTCGCTGTGCTTTTCCCTCATCGTCATCATCCTCATCCTCATCCTCATCCTCCTCATCCTCCTCATCCTCCTCATCCTCCTCATCCTCCTCATCCTCATCTTCATCCTCACCCGCATCCTTATAATCATCATCCTCACAGTCCTTAACTTCATCATCCTCATTATCCTCATCATCCTCATCCTTATCTCATTCTCATCTATATCATCATCACTATTATCAACTTCCCTTTCACTTTGAATTAACACAGTATAGGGCGAGCAGATCTTGAATATCGAGGTCATCGCAGATAAAATAAACAAAAGAATGCGGGGGCAAGCAGATCATTCGTTTAGTTAACGCATCATCGTGGTACTTGAGGATTAGAATCTTTTTTGCTTTTACGTTTAATATAATACGTCAAATCGAGAAGTATATTATAATAGCCTCTAATAGCTATAGACTAACGATTACCGCAGAGAGTGACCCTACCGTGGTGGTAAATATATGATGGCAGACGCCGCGTAAGCTGCAAGTAATTTAACCTGATATGTTCGTAGAGTTCGGAGACTGTAATTGGCAACCTGATGTGTTCGTAGAGTTCGGAGACTGTAATTAGCAATCGGATTTAATCCTTTAACTTGATATAAGTGAGATAGGTGCATCGATCCTATAAGAGGTTTAACCGCGAAGACACAGGCCTTCTGAAAGCACGCAGTGCTGCTTCCACGTATTCCACCTGAATGCACGTAACGCTGGACCGGCTTCCATTTATCTTCCTAAGCCGCCCCAGCCAAACCCGTGAATAAAGGTAACCGGTACTTCTCGGACCTTGTTTGATGGGAAGGGCGGTAGGATAAACAAGGTAAACCAAACGGAAAGAAAGCATTCATGGATAAGAGATATCCAGCGGAGCACAGAGATCATTACACCCCTCTCTCTCTGCTCTACGGATAAAAACCTTTCTTTGTCATCATGTAGCTCTTCACTTCTATAGCGGTTTGACAAGACGTTGATGATACTCCCTTGGCACGATTTGACCTAAGTGGATGCATATACCTGTGAAGGTCAAGAAATAGCAGACTATTAGGGCAGAGATTCGAATGGGCGGAAGCAAGGGCGAGAAGGAGTGTGTGGATGGATTGGATTTTTATAGGAAAAGTGGTGGGACGCTGCCGCGTGTGTAGATAGTGAATGAGGGCGTTACGTTGTTGGTTGACCAGGAATACATGTCGATGCGGTTTAGAATTGAAAAGAGGAAGGCTATGGTTTAGTAATGGGCAAATAGCGCCTCTGGTCACGCTTTCATCTTCCAAATGGTTCATTTCTTGTCAAAGACCGTAACAATAGTACTTATGACCCAGGACTAAATCATATCGTTTTGGAGGTCATGGATTTCTCGGTGTTTTGCAGGAGGCTTTGCCATCTCATATTTGGGAGAGGCCTGATCATAATCAAAGCCAAACATTATATGTAGAACCTTTTCTCTCTCGACACTAGGCTTGGGGTCTGAATATGCGGGCTGCATATCCTAACTTTGAGCATGGACCAAGTACTCGAAGTTGGGAATGAACGTGGACAAGAAGGGGCGTCGAACACACGCCTGATTTTTCTCTTCGTACGTATCTACATCATCAACAACTCTCACACTGCGTGACGCGTCCCAAGGGTTCCACTACTTCACAGTAGTATTATATGGAGCCTATGGCTCGATACATACTTCATAGTTCCACGTCCCAGACCAGCAATTCTCGCCTTTCTTTCTCTCGTTCTCGTGATGGCTAGTTTGCGCTGTACTGAAGACTTTTATCTTTTTGAAGTACCTAGTCCGTACCCCTCCCCTGGCTGGCCAAACCCTGGTGGCCGACAGAGTCTCGCCGAAGCCCTCGTTCAACTTACTCCGTCTCCCACACTCCCATACTCACCTCCATCAGCGACTCCGGTTGAGAAGAAGGGGAATGAATCTGTGGACTGCTTGCGAGGCCCCGCTTCCCCCATGTGCTTTAGCATTCATCCCCGGAGTTCGTGATGTTCGCACGAAGACTAGTAGATCAAGGCCAGACGAAATCTGACAGATTTATCCGGCGCTAGAATACGGATGCAGCTCTTCCGGCGCAGGGCAAACTGTCGCAATGATGCTGACCACGATGGTGCTTTTGTAGGGGCGGCCATTATTGCTATCATGCGAAATATGTTTTCTCGGCCCCGCAGTTGTTAGCCGACTGCAAATCAAGGTACACGCCTTAGTTTTACTGAAGAATTGGCCGCCCATTGCAACTGAGCTGGGAGAACCAGGCAGGGAGTGGAAAGAGACCCCATTGAAGATTCAGCGGCGGACGAGGCTAGGCTTCATTCAGTAATTCTTGGCAAAGACACGGAGAAACTTGCCTTTCTCGAGGTGCAGCTGTCATTTTTCGGTCACCTCAACGCTTCGCGCGGGGCAGATCAGCCCGAACAAACCCCACTATCGAAAATTGTATGATGAGCTTTTCTTTAGAATCGTACGTACTGTGAAGTACTTTGCCTAAATTCGTTGATTCGGGCAATTGTCAACGAGGGTATGTAGAGACTGGGAATCAAGAGTGAGACGATAAGACTTGTCTTGTGTATAAGGTCAACCCAACCCTTCTCTTCCTCAGCGCTCACTTTCCAACTTCTACAAACCCGGAGATTTCCCCAATCTGAGGCACATCTCTCGCCGCTTCCATAACGTCCAAGTTGCCTCTCAAGAAAACGTCAGCAGCACAATTGGGACCTGAGAAGACATTCTCATTCATTGGATCTGCGGGAAGTCTCAGAGGCTCGTCTTAGGGCCACAGCACGCCCAGCACTACCTCCTCATCACATCCCTTTCCTTTAACACCGACACAGCAAAATGGTTCGCAGACTACAAGTCGCCTGCGCCGGCCTCGGCCGCATGGGCGCCCGCCACGCCCTCAACTTCCTCCAGCGGACACCGCGCGCAGACCTTGTTGCAGCATTCTCTCCCGACCCAGCGGAAATCACCTGGGCGAGGCAGCACCTCGAGCCCTACGGCGTCACACTATACACGGACTATGACGAGATGCTGAAGCACCCTGGGCTGGAAGCAGTCGTTATTGCTACGGTTACGACCGTGCACGCTGAGGAGGCCATCAAGGCAATTCGGGCGAATAAGCACGTGTTGTGCGAGAAGCCGTTGAGCACAACGGTCGAAGTGGTACGTTTCTCACAGGCCCAAACCTCCATTTGCGAAGCAGAACTAAGCCCTGACTGACTCCATCCCTCCTCCAGTCCCAGTCCGTCGTCGACGCCGCCAAATCCGCCCCGCACCTAAAAGTCCTCTGCGGCTTCTCCCGCCGCTTCGACACCTCCTACCGCACCGCCTTCGAAGCCACCTCCTCCGGCTCCATCGGCCGCCCCGTAATCTTCCGCTCCCAAACCTGCGACAAGCTCGACCCCTCCGGCTTCTTTGTCGCCTACGCCGCCTTCTCCGGCGGCATCTTCGTCGACTGCAACATCCACGACATCGACCTCGCCCTCTGGTTCCTCGGCCAAGACTCCATCGTCAAATCCTGCGCTGCCTTCGGCATCACTGCTGTGCAACCCGAACTCCGCACGCATAAAGATGTCGATAACGGCGTCGCGGTGGTGGAGTTCTGGGGCGGGAAGATCGCGTACTTCTACTCTTCGAGGATGATGGCGGCGGGTCAGCATGATATGACGGAGATTATCGGCACGGAGGGCAAGGTCACGGTCAATGCGAACCCGGTCAAGGATCTGGTGGAGATGTATGAGCCCAGCGGGGTGAGGAGGGAGATCCCCCCGGATTATTATGGCAGGTTCGAGTATGCGTTTGTGAATGAGGCGAATGAGTTTACGGCCGCGTGTTTGGATGGCACGAAGTTGCCCTTTAGGCTGCAGGGGGCGGTGCAGGCGGTTAAGATTGGGTGCGCGCTGCAGGAGAGTCTGAATACGGGGAAGAAGATCTTCTTTGATGAGACGGGGCGGCGTGTTGAGAAGGCTTCGTTGTAGGAGGTTTTCTATTTCATATGTACGACGGCTGCATAAGAGTTGGTGTTTTGTTTGTAAAAGCATTTCGGGTAACGAGCTTTTTAAAAGATAGACTACAAGTACCTGCAACCTGCTTTGGTCATGATCCTCGGTTTTTATGCCCATCGCTTAGCATTTACAACGTTCACTGATTGTCCTTAATTAGATTAACGGTTTAATTGACATAGACTACAGTATTTGCAACCCCTGTTGGGCACCTCGATTTTCTAAGTCATGTTTTTACAATTTACAGCATTCACAGATCTTCCTTGATTTCAAACCCCCTAATGCTCCAACAACCGCAAGCTACCCTGCACAACCACATTCTCCAAGATCGAACCCGGCGGGATATCAATCGTGCTCCCCTCCGTCGCCACAATGATAACCGTACCCTTCATCGTCACACCCCTCCCAAGATTTACCGCGCCGGTAATGGTAAGGTGATCGAGCTCCACAATCTTCGGGATACTTGGGATACGCGACTGGAAGCTTGAGACCTTCTTGAAGTCACTTCCCAGCTTGATGAGCGGTGCGGGGCCGAAGCGGCTAGGGTCTATGATGAGCTGGCCGTGCTTGAGCGTGTACAGGTCTGACTTGACGAGCATGAGATCCGAGCATGTCTTGACGGGCAAGAAACGTCTCCTTGGTACGTTGACACCGTGAGCGTTGTGGAAGTGGCGGATAGCGGCACCGACGGCGGTTTCGAGCTGGACGATTCTGATATCTGACTCGCCCTTCTTGTCGGCGGGTAGGGACTTTTCGTTGGGAATGATTTCCATAGCAAGTTCGTTGTTCTCCACCACGCGCTTGATCGCCTTGACATTCATCCAGATATTGTTGGTGTTGAAGTACTTGAACTTCTTGATCGACTTGAACTCGTTGACGTGCTCCTTTGGTACCTGAGCAATTTCGAGAAGGCGAACAGAACCCTCATAGTCGATGATTGTACCACCCTTAACATCCGCCTTTGTCTTATCGGTCAATTCCATGATATATTCCGCCTTCGACTCCACCATGTGCTGCAGGATGCGAAGGTCCACTACCGCACCAAGATTGTCGGCATTGGAGAGGAAGATGATCTCAACGCCGCGGTTCATGAGCTTGTCGAGCGTTCCCGAGTTGTAGAGCGATTCGAAAACATCACCATGGCCAGGTGGATACCAGTCCGAGATGGGTGAATCTGCGGACTTGGGCACGGGTAGAAGCGAGTCTTTGATGATTCTGGGGTACTTCGACTGGTTGAATGTGAGAATGTCGATGTTGTGTCCCTCGTATTTCTTGATGATGTTTGCAGTGTCGTGGTCGGTGTTGAAGCTGTTCATGAGGACAAAGGGGACGTTGACGTCGTAGGTTCGGTTGAGGTACTCAATTTGTCGGACGGATAGATCGAGGAAGGACATGCCATCGCGGACTTCAATGACTGATTTGGGCCCAACGCAACCCATTGAGGTACCAAGACCCCCATTTAGCTTGAGAACGGCCAGTTTGTTGAGGAATTCGACGGCTTCTGTGTTGGGAAGCTGGTTGTAGTCGACGACTTGTTCTGGCTTTGGAGGTGCGATGCGAGCCCAGTCAATGACGTTGCCTGTAGCTTTGTCGTTAAGCCATCTCCGGAAGAGGGCGAAGAAGTTGTCCATCTCGGTCTCGAATCTCTGGTTATCACTGTTAGCTATCCTGTTGCTGCGGCCGAAGGCTCGCTCCAAGGATTTGTGTCTCGTACCTTCTTCTCATCAGCATCCTTGACAGTCTCCGACAACTTGTTTAGCGCATTTCGCATTTGCGAAGCGGCAATGGAAGTCGCTGTGTTCTCGAAAGCCTGATGATTGTCGGTTAGCTTGTCCATGGTCGCTGTTGCTTTCGTGCCCATGTTGTTTCAGAGAAAGGTGTGGTCGGTAGAAGTGCTCCAATTGACACAGGAAGCTTTATAGGAGCACAGGTGAATTGTGTCGCAGAGACGGTGACGCTTGTGTAAGGTGAAATCCAACTCACCACGTGTGATTGTGTCTTGCCGTGATGCCTCTTCACCTCGCCGTCTGCGGCGCCATTGCCGGCGGGCCGCAAATGCGATGGCAGGGCGTCTCTGATCTTGGAGGCCATCTCTTACTGCAATTGATGGGTTGAGTAGTGAGAGTGCGAAAGTTGAAGAGCAAAAGGTGCGACCAGCAAAAGAGTGATGTAACACAGGTTGAGAAAATTTGGAGCTTCCAGTGGAAGAATGGTGGGGGAAGTCGCAAGCGACGGGAGTGGGGTAGTTGAAGTAACGCCGAAGGTCAGGGGGAGCTTCAGGAGTAGAGCAGATGAGTGTCAATAAACAGCAGATGCGAGTGAATGATTTGAAGATGATGGTGAGAGGCGCGGTCCTTTTAAACCTTGTAGAGGCGGTTGAAGAGAGCCCCAGTGCCCCAGTAGCTAATTATTGCGGTTGGGGACGGCCCTCGCCGCTCGGCTGCGCTGCTTTTCCATGGGCGGAAGAGCAAAACTACCTAGGTACGCCAAAGACAATTTGGGGCAAAGTTGCAATGTCTCACGGAATTGTGCGGCTGTCAAGGACTCATGCATCAACTCAGCTTTCCCATCATTGCGGCTATTGAATGCTTGCGATACCAAGGTGTATAGCTGGCCTTGGTCATATACATTTCGCTGCACGATCCCCCCTTGCAGCTTACATGTCCTAGGAAAACAGTGCCAAGCGCTCAAGCAGAATCAGTCGCTCTACTAATGGCCTCGCTCCTCTTTCGTGGACGACTCGGGACCCGTTTCGCTTCTAGGCGATGGAGGTCCCTCGACAGTAGTACCACCGACAATAGTACCACCGCTAATCTTCTTCCATGGCTCCTCCGCATGGGACTTCCGCCTCGCTCCTGCTGAATAGCAACGTGTTCCGAACCATGACCCATCGCTTGCTGATCATCTAAGCTCCTCTCCCATTCCTGCTCTGATAGCTCCACGTGCTTGTCACCAAGCATCCTCTGTACACGTTGTTCGATGTCTTCGGGGGTTTCAAGAAATTCCGCACTAGAAGCAAAATCGTTAGCTTGCCATCAAGAGTTATGAGAACGGATCCGGTCAATTGCAAGCCAAGCCCAGGCTTTCAGTGTGTTAAAGGTCCCCGCAGCATCATGTCAACCGCATGTGAGCAAGGCGAGGTACACTGGGATCTTAATGGACCAGCGAATAAAGTCTGTCTGAAGACAGCTACTAGCGCTGCTTGGAGGTCTCCCGAGCATACATATCAATCGTATTCAAGCAGGCGAGGCACATTAGACAGGCTCCGATTGGATCGGAGAACCAGGTCTACCTGAAGGTAGTAATTCACGGTGCTTGGAGGTCCCCGGAGCATCACGTCAACCACATTTGAGCAGGGCAGGGCACACCAGAACATGGACCCAATAGACGAGAAACTAGCATCTTTGAAGGCAGTCATGGTATTCGGAAGGTCCCACGCATCATGTGAACGGAATCCAAGTAGGGCGGGACACACCCGGAAGGTCGAACCCAACAGACCGGAGATGAAAGTCTGAGGTCAGTAACGGTGCTTGGAGGTCCCCAAATCATCGCATAAATCGCATCGCACTAGGAAGAGACACACTCGGAACAAAGAACCAATGGATCGGAGAAGGACGTCTGAGGCCAGTAACGGTGCTTGGAGGTCCCCCCGGCATTACGTGAACCGCATCCGAGTAGGAAGACACACACCCAGAAGATAGACCCGTTGAACCGGAGAACAACAGCCATGAAGCAGTCATGTTGTTCGGAGGGTTCTCCATGCATCGCGTAAACAGAAGAACTGTAGTACGGCGAGACATGTTTAGAAGATAGACACCCACGGAACCGGATAATGACGTTCATATGAAGGTAGTAACAGTGTACGGAAAGGTCCCAGAGCAACACGAAAGCGCACAGGAAGGTCGAAGGGGACTGGCCCACCTTGACGTATCTGACGCCATCTCCACTTGTCTTCTTCTCCTCCTCCTCCTCCTACTTCGTCAGATGCTTTAGCTGCTTCCCAGGCCGCTTCAAGTTCGATCATCATCTGTTTCTAAAACAATGTTACCACCTGTATCTTGCAGTATGTCCACGAAAGTACCCTTACTGTGGTTTCCATGCAGCTTCGCACCGTGCTGTCTTGGGTTATCTCCATCATTGTCTTACACAATTCCATTGCATTTTCTAGGTATCCTTTCGCCGATTCGTAATGTGGTGTGATAAGCGAGAGAAGCTGCCAGGCTCTAAGAGGTTTGATTAATTAATGTGAGTGGAAGAACGAGGTTCGGTGCAAGAAGTCACGCCTAGGTCTTCCCTGGGCGACTGTTCGACTTCCTGTAACCTTCCTGTCGTTACCACGTGCTAAAATAGGTTTTTACGCATTCGTGTCTGTTTCATACGCTTCAAAGAGATTTTACTGTACAAGTTTCGTACTTGAGTGTAAGGGCGAGCCCCATGTGGAATAACTCTGGGACTAACCAATGTCCCATTGAGGAAGTGAGAATATACCTCGTCATACAGGTTGTGGCACATCTGTGCATGGTAGGAGATTTGGTTAGACATGCCGTGCTAGATGGCAAGGTAGCAGCTCTGTTGATACGAAGAAGGAGTGAAGTGTTGGAGTTCCCAAGGTTGTGTCAAATTCGTTTGTGAAAAGTGTCACGCGTGCGTGCGCTTCGTTAAACAAAATCACGTACTTTCCCCACACAGCTTTTTATTTCAGTACACCGCCTTTCAACGTACGTCACGTCTAGGCGAGGCATTATTTGATAAAGGGGCACACATGCTGGGCCAGTCTTTTACGTTGCAATACGATTCGGATCTTATATGCTCACCCGTATCACCGAATGCTGTATCAATACACTATACCAGTGGAAATATTTAACTTCTGACTTCGTCTTGCTTCTTTACTCTATGATACGGCGAGGCGACCTGTCAGCACTCCCATCGCGTTACTGGCAAGTAGCCGAAGACGTACAATGGCTTGCCTACCCCTTAGCATTACTCCCCCCAAATCTTCAATCGAACAGTTTAAGGGTTCCCCAGTCGCAAGTGACTTATGTTCGTCAAAATGTCATAACAACATATTATCCGAGCAACTGCGCCGACGGAGCATAGGGCGGACAAGGCTATGTGTCTTCCCAAGATGACTTGGTCCGCCAGAAGAGTACTATCTCGAACAGACCGGTCTGGAAGAACTCAAATGGAAGAAGGTCCTAAGTAACTGTCCGTCGGCGATCTGCGAAGTCCAGGCACCAGGGCCGTCATCAGACAAGACACTCGGTTTTCGGAAGCGGATTGGGCTCTCGGCATAGCTGATGAAGCGCGAAGATGGGCATGACGCCCGTTTAGGGTACCTTTAGCCGTAAGTGTAGAGATTTTCTCGTCTTTAATCCGGCTTAACTCTTATGCCTATTGTAGCTCACTCTAACCACAAAAGCCTACACAAAGGCTTCTTTTCGACCACCTAGGCGCGCCTTCAGGTTTGTGCCTGGACGACCCCATAACGAAACTTGCAAATTTCTATTCACGGCAGCCAACGACGAAGCTCAACGACTTTGCGAAGTTATTTTCGACGAAGTTGCGCTCTGGCACTGATCGATATCGACGTCCTCTCCGTAGAAGCACGGGTTGCCATAGTCAACATAACGCAAAGGCTTGTTCGCTTCAATGAAAGTACGTACGGTAATGCGCTTGTAGCAACCCTGGAGGCGGTGGTGGTCACCACGGGACACCACACAAAGAATGGCAGATAAAGGGTTCAATGCTGTTCTTCAATGATATTACCATAGCTTAAGAATCTTTCAAGACCTCTTAATCCTATCACGCATCACCGAGGAAGTTTAGATTGCCAGCCCAGGGATGCGTTTCGGTGTGAGAGCATTCGGGGAAGGCATAGCAAGCAAAGTAGTGGCGCAGGCCATGCGAGGAGAGCCGGATAACTTTCTTTTCTTTTCGCTCACAGTTAAGGTATAATTGGTTATGCTGTGGTGATGATACTGTTCACTCTTTCCTCTTACAGCTTACTCATCATCGGCGTCTGTATAGTCTCATCTCGCTTCATCATAGTGCCCGAACTGTCATCATCATCCATTTTGATACGCATCACGCGAGCCTTAGAGCTCGTCTGACGTGAAAGAGTATAATGCTGCTGGGAGCAAGTGGTTTCTCTCTTTTCCGTTACTCCCGTGTTTTTCCAGGGAATCGGCCAAGCTCTTCCGTTGAACCTTTCCCACAGTTAGGGTAGCAGTGAGATATATAGATAACGCATTTTAGGGCTTCCCTGTTGTCTATCATTGATCAAACCAACCGTAGCCTATTCACTAATACTGAGCCATTCGGATAGAACTTAGTTGGAGTCCATTTTTACCAGGGCCAGTTTCAGAAAATTGTTTTTCTAACCCGACCGAAATTTTCTACAAGATGCAGGACCCCCCTGCGCCTCATTTTCTCTATTGAATCCCAGGATGGGGGACGTTCCCTGTAGTGTTATATACTGTAACTAATTACACGCGGTAGTGAAGAGCGAAAAGCGCATATTAGCGGCATTCTTCTCTCGGATAGACTCGCCTTACAATCCTCCATAAGTAGAGATTTGTCGCTCTCTCACATCCTGACGCGTTAACCAGCTACGCCATCTCCTGGGTCTACCATAGTACCAAGCACGCAAGGTAAGTCAGGAAGGAGTGATGTTCCGAAGCGGCCGCAGCCGATTGGCTGTTCGAGCGAATCTCATGTCTTCTGCACCAACGCCGCATCGCAGCATTCGTACATGCTCCAGCCAGCGTAACTCGACCAAAACCAGCTGGAAAAATTCCGGAATGAAGCCAAACAACGCAGAAGTATATTCTAAGTTGTTTAGGCATTAAATAAACCCAAAAAACAGCAAAACTCTCTCAGAAAGATTCGAACTTTCAACCTCCCGATGATGCTAACCCATTCGGGTCCGTAACAGTCGGACGCGCTAGCCGATTGCGCCATGAGAGAGTGGGTCGTTAAAGACAAGTATTTCTAAGATGTTCATATAGCAAGATATTTCATTTTCCACAAACTGATGGTGGTGGATCAAAGATTGAACCGCGACCTAACCTGATCTACAGTAAAGACTACCAGTACGACCATAATGCATGTTTAGTTGTTTGAGTATCAATGGCTGCGAATACGCCTGTGCCAGTTAGTTTCGGCCCATGCAGCATGGAGGTAGGTCTTAGGGAAGGAACGTTGGTTGCTTTCCCAGTTCTTTGGGATGGTCGTACAAAAAGTTCAGACCCCTAACACAAAACTCCTGAAAATGTATCAGTTGCCAAAACTTCGTTATTATATTTTAGAACCCGCTGTACCCGCTCTTGGAAGCGCTGGAGTGATGTGACTGTTATAGATGGTAGGTGGTGAATGCGTATGGCTTTTCGCGAGAGTAAAAATTCTTGATATAGATACATTTTAGAAATACTTGTCTATCAATGACCCGCTCTCTCATGGCCCAATCGGCTAGCGCGTCCGACTTTTACGGACCCGAATGGGTTAGCATCATCGGGAGGTTCAAAGTTCGTGTATAGGAGACGGGTATGCTCCTTCATCGGTTTAGAATTCTTAGGTACAGAGCTATCTACCTTAGGGTGGGCATACCAGACGTTATACTACCTATTACCTGGCCCGATTTTATACGAAAACGCTCAAAGCAACCATAAGCAGTGGTATCATAGAGGTCGATACAAAGAATCATCCACAGGTCTTTCAGCTGTACAGCTCATCCCGGCGTCGCACTCCTATCCCTTCGTGCACCCATGAAGCTCATCCGAATGCCCCTTCCCGGAGAATTCAATGTGCTGGCTGCATCAATGGGCGTGAAGCTCGTCCTCAACACAACGGACCCGTTCCCAGCCTTCACGGTCTGTTCGCCACCAGCTCCAGAGTCGTTGACGTAGAATACACCTTCTCCAAGGTCTTCATCGGCCCCGAACGTGCTGTGATTCTTCACCTGAACCGCGAACTGCGCGTCTGCGGCGCAGTTGACACGACATGAGTCCTGCTCACCCCACTGAAAGTTGCCGGAGCTCTCCTTGACAGCTTTCGTCTTGTGTATATCTTTCATGCCTTTAGCCGTTACCATCTTGATGTACACCCGAGCGTTGGCAGAGGGAGGGTACCCAGAGGCTGAAACGACCGTTACAGTCACAGTGCCCGACTCTGCGCCTCCAGGCGGTGCACCTAGATTGCTGGTGATGGACTGAGCCCCGCCGCTAAGAACCCTCCGATGCTGTGGTGGGGTCTGGGTTCCATCAAGGTAGACCTTAGGCGGGGATGGCGATCCAGCATCGGTACCATTGGGTTGATCAACCTCGTCTACCTCTTCACCGTCAGTGGCACCACGGCTCTTCCTTCTCCTGAAGCCGCGGCCAAGAAATGATGCTCCTCTTGCCATATTACCCCCAACGAATACGGCACCCTTGCCTACGCCCTTGACTGGTGCACCTATTACTTTACCAGGCGCAGCGAACGTTCCGGAGAAGGTAGACGAGCCCTGTCGAGACCGCAGCACGTAGTCTGGTTTGAACAAGAGTCTCAGTCTGATTGATCCGGACTTCCCGTCCAGGCCATACGACACTTCTTGTTTCTGAAACGGCTCAAGAAGTTCGAGGTTAATATCCGCCTTGCCGAGAAAGTCTGCCTTATCGCCAAAATCCCAGTCGAAAACTTGCACTTCGAACTTCGCCGCAATCCTGGAAGCAACGGCTACTTCAAAGTACTCGTTCCATGCTGGATGCAATGTCTTTTTCTGTGTTTTAGTCTTGTGCACTTCTTTCCCATTGAGCACAAACTTGCAGTACGGATCACTGTAGCCGTTACGGTCTGCAGCAGGCAAGTCCGATGCGTCCAGAACCTCAACGCGCAACGTGCCCATATTGTTCATACTTTCACTAGGGTCCAAACGCATTTTGACCGGTAGATACTTGAGCATAACGGTGAGTTTGCTTTCGCGGCCATCGGGGTCCTTCATGCTTAGGGTCACCGGTTCGTACTACAATCTTGTCAGACTTGGAACGCAGGAACGGGTTAATATTTGACATACTAGATGATGCTTTAGCAGTTCCAGAGTGTTCCCAGTCAGCTTAGCTCGGACGTGCTCGTCTTTGCCTTCACCCTTGCGGTCAATCTTTTCGGCTACGCGCAGAGTAATCCGTGAAACATCGAGCTCTCGGACCATCGCATCTCCGGCTGGTGGTACACGGTCAGTTGCCCATTCATCAATTGCATGATTCGCGGAAACATACTTTCGTTCAACGTGAGATGCTTAGACCGGATCTTCGAAGAGGTATATGAAGGAAATACCATGTCATCCATGAGCACCTCGATGTAGCAGTCATTGTACACCAGATCGCATTCGATAAGCTTGAAAACGATAAGGCCAGATTCTGTGTACGAGGTTATTAGCATAAGGAAGAACTCTTGGCATGTCGTCTTTGACGGAGTGAGGTTCTTACCATAATCAATTAGATTATCTGGCGTTAGTCTGATCTTTTCGACTTTCTTTGTCTCTGTGGTGGTCTCTTCTTGCACGTTCTCATTTTCGACAAGACTCTTCGCCAGGTCCACTTCTCCATTAGGACGCAGTGAGCTAATTGTGCCGCTTCTATACTTTGTCGCCATGTCCTGGCTCCCCCTTCTGCTATCCATACTGCTTTTCGGCTCACTTCCAGTTCCATCTACCGAGGGTATGGCTTTTTCCTCTTCGTCTTCAGGATCCGCTACGCTATATGCAGGGAAGAAGGAGCATCTGTAGTTAAGGACTCCTCTAGGCGAGCTCTTCCCAATGATCCGGAGCGGTCCTGCTATGACTTTCTTGTCGTCGTGCACCAGGAACTCACCGGCTTCCTCTCTGATGTAATCTGCTGCAGCAAGTTCGATTAGTCCCAGTGACCGATCTTTGCCAACGCTCTCCTCATCCATGACTTCCAGTATCAGTTTCTCGCGGGTGGAGTGTACCGATACGTAGACCACTTCGTCCCAATCTGGGTTCAGATTGTTCTTGAAAGTGACAGTACGACCTTTCTCCATCCCGGAAAGCAGCACACGAACGTATGGGTCTGATTTGCCCATGGTTTCCAGGTTGCGCAAGTCCCGGGCATTCTGAAAGTGGAAACGCATAACTCCAATGGGCTTAATGTAGCCACCTGATCCGCCCACGGCTCCTGTCAAAGCTACGGGTTTCCATTGCAGCTGCATCTGAACCCGACCACTGCTAGTCCCGGCAAGACTGTACCATTCCTGGCCTTTCTCCATCATTTCAAGCATGTCTTCCAGCTTTATCTGATAAGTGCCAAGGATAGGATCAGCGGCGACATTTCTATCATCCTTGACGACTACACCAAGCTTAGCTGTCTTTCTGTTCGTGATGAGTAACTCTTTCATAGCGTTTGGCCAGACTGGATTGTTTGTTCTCTTAAGCTTCTGAGAGACTTGTACCTCCTTTCCATTGAGGAGCAGCACGGCGTAAGGGCTCAGCTGGCCTATCATGCTCTTTGTGCCATCGAGATCTTTTGCTTGTACAACTGTAAACTTGGCAATGCCACTGTTTGATTCAGGAGGCGGCTCTTCGGTGCCGTCTGGAAGTTTTAATCCTTTCAAGACAGGGAAAAACTGAATGTCCGCTTGCAGAACACCGCGTGGTCTGCCGTTGGCAATAACCTCCAGCTGGGCGTTCTCATGGACAGAGTCAGTCTCAATGCGTTCAAGCGGAAAGCTTGCAGTCCCGAGCGCCTTGTCTTTCCGAACGTCGTTGAAGTCGTATACCTGCAATGTTAAGGTGTCCTTCGTGGAAGTAATAATGATATTGAAAGTTTCGTTCCATCGTGGGTTCGCATTTTCTTTGATGTACTTCGTTCTACCCAGTTCCTCACGACTGTTCATTGATACCACCGCATAAGGATCTGGCGTACCGGCAAACTTATCGGGATTTTTAAGTCCGTGAGCTCCATGAACTGTGACCTGAAGGACTCCAATGGCTTGATCGACAGGATCTCCGGCAAGCATCTTCGCGATCTCGATCGGAAACACATTCGGGTCGTACAGAATTGGTGCAAGGTTGGCATGGATTTGCTCCTGGATGAAGCTCTCTAACCCCGGGACGAAGTTGATGTCAAAGCCAAACATGTCGCCCCCAAGCGGCTTGCAGACATAGTCAAAGGTAGGCCTTCCCAGAAAGCAGATCTCAACTTTCTCGACGTGAGGGAAAGGGATCTGCAATTTGACCTTCACCCTCATCAGGCCAGAGCACGCCATGTCCTCAACAATGACATCAAGCCCCTTGCTAATTACGCCTTTGCCGATCCTGACCTCGAGTACGACCTTTGGGTTAATCTTGCTCTGAATTTGACGAGCAGTGAGATCTGCGACATCATTCGGTGTGAAGCTGAACTTCCAATCCATAAGCACAATATTATCTTCGGTCTTGGGATACGTCTTGACGTGCTCCATTCTAGGTGGTTTTGTGCCAAGTACGAACTTCGTCAGTCGGAGGCTGTCCAGAAATGCTGGAGTTGACGTAGACAGAACTTGATCGACAGAGGCGACGATTGTCTTACAGAGCACTGGGGCATAGATCGGCCAGAACTTGACCATAAAACTGTTGATCCATTCCAATGTCTCGGTGTCATTTTCGAGTTTAGCTTTAGCCAGTTCACGGCTAATATCGTCTCTGTAGTTGCGTCGCACCCTCCGTATTGACGTCCTGTAGTATGTTCCGCATGTTGCCATGATGATGAATATCCAGCCAAGGCCTCCACCAAGGATGGCAGCCACGTAGGAAGAGAGACATGCAAAAATGATGACGCCGGTATTATGATACCAATCTAAGATTCGATTAGCCCGGTAGCAGACGTCTGACCTCTGCTTTGTAGTCACCTCCAAAGAATTTCTCGTCGAGCTTGCCCTCAACCCAAGTTTGATGGTCCAACAGTGTCTCTTGTTGGTCCGCGTGGCCGTCCATTTGACCGAAGCGAGGAGCCCATCCTACTCTTTCCCACTCAGCGTCTTCGGGCGCCTGGCCATTAGGTTGTTTGGTTCCCTCTGCAGTGGGAGAAGGAGGAGGTAGGGCACCGGCTTTAGTTGGTGAAGGTAGGTCGTAGCCCGCAGTGGCTCCATCGTCCTATGAGTTGATTAGCATGTTTTGGTCAAGGAAGACGCCGGCGGAAAGTTCTAACCGCGTCCGAGACCATTCCCGCCGCGTGTGAGCGGTGGCGGTGATGGAAGTCTGGGGGTATTTGCTGTATGAAATAATTAGTGAAGAGAATCAATTCCCGTTCTTGGTGTTACCGCACAGATGCTGCTTGTGCTGCTTTCTCCTGTGGGGACGCATTGGGGTCGAACTCAAGTGCTACCGAACCAGCCTTTTTACTCTCTTCAATCATCACACGTTCAGCGTCTGCCGCCGTAACCTCCGAATTGGGATCTCGCGCAGCTTCAAGGGCGCCTTGCTGCTTAAGCTCGGCGGCACGGCTTGACAGCATGGTGCCGGCCTAGGAGGGTGAGAGTTAGGTGTATTTTATGTACATAAATGAGTGAGGAAAGTTTCGGGAGGGCGCTGTACAAATATAATGTAGGTGCAGAATTTGAAGTGAGAGAATGGAAAGGCGGAAGATGCGGTGTTGACAGGTGCTGTGAGCTGCACGCCCACTGAGACTGGGGACCCCCAGCGAATGTTCACTAAATTCAGGGTCCACGAGGGATCAATTACTGGGAAGTTGCGCATTTCCCCAGACCAGGGCGCCTGCAGTAAGCTGGGGCTGCAGCACTGGCGGTCCCCTCACCAATCTGAACTCTATCTCGAGGGCAGAGAAGCTTGTTTCAACAGTCCAGCTCACACTCTACGACTAACTTATGTCAATTCTTCTCAGTGCACTCCATGCACCTTATTGCTCTAAGGAAGCCATGTCGCATATGGCACCGTCGTTAGTCCTCCGTGTCACCAATTTACCGCTACGGTAGTCGAATGAGCTGTGATTGGCCCTGTCACGACAACAGCAGCTTTAACCGTATGACAATATAACGTACCACAAGCTCCGTGATGTCGGATATGGAGCCATTACGTCGGCACAGGTCTTGAAATTGAAGTGTTCATCTACTTTGTTGCTGCGGGTGTGGTAAATTAGTTTTCCTGATGCCTACATGCTATGGAAAACAGGCCACGGGAATACGTCGCTGATCCCACAGATTTAGCATTGATAAGGGACGCAGTCACCCAAGTGACAGAACTTAACATTGTTCTGTCAACCCCTCTAAGGATACAGCGAAGAATGACTTGCAATTTTGCGGATAGACTGCACCAAGCTTGGGAATTCAACTCTCACTACAAATATCGTCCCACAGAGCCCGCTAATGAGAGGACGCCACTGGGGCTTTGTCGGAAAGTTGTGTGCATATTCAGATGGCAAAGTAGAGGCGTGCAGGGACAATACGCCGACTCGACCGTCTGGACTTGCAGATCATACGGCCATGTTCCTTGTACTCAGCGTTGACTTTGAACGACACACAATGGCAAGAAGCACGTGTTGATTAAGGTGTCTCTGTCATACTGTCTCCTAATGTCTTGTGGACCACAATGAAACTCAGGGTCCATTAGACAAATTCAAAGAAGATGCCAAAGAGAGCCTTCATGCGCTGTCCCGAGAAAGCTCTAGCGTGAGTCAATGCTGAAGTTGCGCCTTGATGTTAAGTTATCATGTTTTGCACGATCTCTAACGTGTCTATCAGGTATGTAGTCCCCAGCCCGCGGCTTCCTATGCTATAAGACAGGCGCCTGGCACCGAGTACTTTTGGCGAGGGTCGAAGCACCGACGTAAATGGTTGGTAAACTAGGTACTTTGCTCATATTCACGCGTGTTGGGAAAACGCCTGCAGCACACCAGTCTCTGTCCGGCAAGAGCTTGGCCAGAGCCATGTAACTGGTGGGTTTGTTCTCGCATGATAGAAGTTGTCGATCGCGGCTTTCCATTCCGGCGCCTCCTCAGTGCTCCCTTCTCCGAAATTGCTTAGTCGAGTAACTCTAAGATAGGTTGGAGTGTGATCATCCGACACCACGTCAACGTGATATGCTGTATAACATACGGGGCAAAACTGCCACACCCCACAGTGGGAACATTGAGCGGCGCACTCAGCCTTACGATGATGCTCAAAAGCGCATTGGCATATGTCTTGTAGGTCGACGGGGTACGAGTGTGGCCTTAGATATGAGCCCCGACTTCCGCAGGATATGTGGTCTAGCATTCCCCCAGGCTTCAGGTCTTTGAGCATATCGATATCTTCACTCCCATAAAGTTCTCTCAGCATCTTCATCTTTACAACTAGCCTGTTATTGCTGATGAAAGTATTAGTATGGAACCTCCAGCTTCCGTCCGTCCAGATGTGGTTAATTACGTCGAGGCATTTATTGGGTTGGGTCCGGTAATGACTTGTAATAAGTTTTACCTGGAAGAACGAGAAATTCTGATAATAACCAAGCGGCAAGAGAATGTTCGCTTTCTGTTCCCGCCATTCTGGACAAGGGAGCGATTTGGCCGACAGTTTTGCTTCGCCTTCACAATTTGACCACTGTTGACAGGGCGAATATGGCAAGCATTTCCGCCAGCAAGTCGTCCATGTATATGATGGAGATTCAGTACCATTGTAATTGAAAAGAGCGTAGCGGACCTTTGGATCGAAGAACGCCAAGACTTCAAACCATTCTACGCTTCGCCGTATAAGACCAGACCAGTATCGTGGGCCCAAGTAGTAGTATAGGCCTCTGCTGGATAAAGCTAGAGATGCAGCTCCGGTCACTGGCAAGTAAGATACAATCATATCCCAGATCTCCACCGGTAGCCTAAGCAAGGGAGGCAAGGGAGGCACGGGAGGCACGGAGGGCAAAGGAGGCATAGCTATCGCGTGGGGGCTGCTAACAAATAGCTTTCTTATGAGGTCTGCTATCCTCATAAGAGCCGAGTGCAGGATCCGCCGCCGCCGTTCCTGCTGTCTTCGCTCTGATCCTGCCATCCGATAGGACTTTTTGGTAGAAGTTATAGGTATATAGGTTGAGAAGCGTATGTAGTCGGAGACTGGAGTTGATATGTGAACGAGACGAGCACAGTTGTTGGGCGAACGGTAAAACAGTAGTGCATTTGCAGTTCATTCGATTGCAGAGGGTCTCTGTTTCGGACGAGGTCATATGCTGTCTCAGTGTCGCTGGACCATCTAGTGTAGTACATAGATTAACTGAGGACTTGCGCTATGAAAGGATAACCTGGGCAAGGTCCTCAAGGTACTCAGTCTGAGCCCTAGATCTTGGCCCTAATCTTATCGATACTGCCCGGTTCAAGGCGGTAATGCAGGTACCATCTGATTAAGCCCTGGAGGACTCCAGTACCTTTGGTAGGAAACTATGACTGTTTTCTCCAATGATAATAGAAATGCGAATTGCAACCACACACTAATAGACCACTGCGAGCGGCCTGAGAATGCCCGGAACTAGGGGCCCAGTGCCGGTTCCTCTTCAGAATGGTGACCTAGACCTTACCCAGCAGATCCTAGACCTACTAGATGAGAAAGAGCCTATAAGTACAGAAGCGGATTTCCCGAATATCTCCCAAGCCGAGATCAAAGCAGCTCTCGACCGATTAGCATCCAGGCTGCTCATACAGTACGACACAAGAGACAAGGAACAGGTTCTCCTGACTAGCGAAGGCCAGTTGCTTTGCGATGAGGGTAGCCATGAGTACAAAGTTTGGGATGCCGTACGGCATGCTGGCAAGCTTCCACTGAAAGACTTACCTGTATGAGCGGTTCACACCAGAAGGGCCTGCTTGGAGCGCCCAATAACAGGACCGCGGCTGATCACGTTCGCTCAGAGTAGAGTCCACCCGGAAACGGCGAAGATTGGCCAGGGCAATGCATTCAAGTTAAAGTGGATCAAGAAGGAACGCGACCTGCTAGTGCCACTCGTTGATAGCGTAGAGGATAAGACACAACAACTTCTTCGAAGCATACACGAATCAAGGTCACTCTCAGACGCGAAGGTCCTGACAGACCTCAAGAAGCGGAAGCTAGTTACTACGGGCAAGGTTATCAGCTATGACGTGCGGAAAGGGCTGAAGTATGCAAAAGAAATACCAGTGGAGGTCACGGATTTGACAGCGGATATGCTTGCGACTGGAGAATGGAAAACAGCCAATTTCAAGTCATATAACTTTAAAGCATTCGGTGCACCTCAGAATGCCGGGGCTTTACATCCTCTAGGAAAAGTTCGGACGGAGTTTCGAAATATCTTCTTCAATCTCGGTTTCGTGGAAATGCCGACGAACAAGTACGTATGAATCAATCCTATGGGTGGATTTCAATTACTGATGTAACACAGCTTTCTGGAGTCTGCTTTCTGGTGTTTTGATAGCCTTTTCGTGCCTCAACAACACCCTGCCCGAGATCTGCAAGACACTTTCTACGTTTCGGACCCAGTACGAGCGGATAAACCGCGCGAAGATCCGGACTTTGATCGCACAATGGATGCGATGGAGGCCGGAACAACGAAATTGTTTGCTACTGCCGAAGGGAAACAAAAGGTTTTTACGGCATATAATTCGCAAGGACTTGAGATAGCAGCTAACCCTGGCAGCGCCGTGATTACGAAGAATACTTCAACAGCATACGCGCTGTCCACCAGGATGGCGCCTTCGGTTCCATAGGTTACCGCGCTCCCTGGTCCGTCGATGAATCCCTCAAACTCGTCCTCCGCACCCACACTACTGCAACCTCCGCTCGCATCCTGCATCGGCTGGCTGAAAACCCTCGGCCTGCCCGCTACTTCTCTATTGACCGTGTCTTCCGGAATGAAACCGTGGATGCGACACATCTCGCCGAGTTCCACCAGATCGAAGGTGTCATTGCTGATTGGAACCTCACCCTTGGCGGTCTGCAAGCCTTCCTCGGCTACTTCTTCGAACAGATTGGCATCACAAACCTGCGCTTCAAGCCTGCATACAACCCTTACACAGAGCCTAGCATGGAGATTTTCGGATACCACGCCGGGCTTGGCAAGTGGGTGGAAATTGGAAACAGTGGCATGTTCAGACCAGAGATGCTGGAACCGATGGGCTTGCCGAGGGATTTGGTGGTATATGGATTTGGGCTGAGCTTGGAAAGGCCGACGATGATAAAGTACGGAGTCAGTAATATTAGGGATCTACTGGGACATAAGGTCGACTTGGGCTTCATAGAGACGAATGCGGCCGTAAGACTAGACAAGATATAGATTGGCAGTTCTGTGTTACATCAACATCACGTTGAGGAGATGAGGTATGCATTGCGAGGTGTTGATACTTTGCTGCAATTTCTGAGGACCAGCCGGCACACGTACAGTCATCAAATGCATTTCAGAAAGAGCTTCTCGCCTACATATCTAACATTAAACGCCAAGGCTTGTGTGTTCGCCAGATCCTTCTTGTCCATAGGCACTAAAGCTTTGACTCTTTTATCAGATGTGCGTTGACCGGCGTGATCGCTTTGCCCGTCTCGAAGAAACTCAAGATATTCTCCATGCCCAGCCTCTCAAACCCAACATGCGACTCCACGCTCGCGCCCGCCGTATGGCAAAGCATCTCGACATTCTTCATCGCAGCCAGCTTCGGATTCACATTCGGCTCGTCGTAATGCACATCCAGCCCCGCCGCCTCCAACTGCCCGCTCTCCAACGCCTCCACAAGCGCCTCCTCATCGATCAGCTTCCCCCTCGCAATATTTACCAGCCTCGATCCCCTCTTCATCTTCGCAATATTCTCCGCATTGAGCACTTTACTCCCACCAAACGGCGTCGCAACCAGCGTACAATCCGCCACGGCCAGCATATCATCCAGCTTCTCATAAAACACCGCATTCACCGCCTCCTCCACCTCCCTCGGCATACGCCTAACATCGTTATATAAAATCTTCATCCCAAACGCCGTGCTCGCCTTCTGCGCAATGCGATACCCGATCCGTCCCAGCCCCACAATGCCGAGAGAGTACCCACTCGGGTTGTGCGTCACGGCTGCGACGTTGCGATTTGCGTCTTGGAACTTGGCGGGGTCGCAGGAGCGCGCAGCGAGCGCGGACCAGGTGAAGGCGCGGAAGGTGGATAGGATGAGCCAGGTTGCGGCGTCGGCGACGGACTCGGTGCAGGCGGCGGCGGCGTTGCAGTAGGTGATGCCGCTGCGGGCGAGGCGGGCGGTGTCGACCCAGTCGAAGCCGGCGCCGGCGGAGGCGTAGATTTTGCAGGTGGGTGGGAGGAGGGAGCTAGAGAGGAAGTATCAGTAATTGAACGGTGGTGTTGCTCTCCTTTGAATGATACTGGGGGCCTCACATTAGTTCGTCGTCCCAGTTGCCCATTTCCCCGCCTGTGTTCCAGAATGGCCGGTACATGGCGACGAAGTCTCCGAATTTCTTGGCTTTAAGCGCTTGGATGAATTCTGGTCTCGACATGCTGTGGCTGCGGACGATGGTGAACTTAGAGCTTAGTTGCTTGTAAAGCTCGTGGTTCCATTTGATGTCATCGCCAAGATGGAGAATGATGGGCTTTGCCATGGTGATGATTACTTCTGTTTCTGAGAAACCTCCTGGGTACTATTACAAAACCTCCTGGGTACTATTACAGCTTGTCCGGAGTGGATGTTCAATAAAGGATCCGATGTTGGAGCGGTTGGAGGTCCTGACAGTCGAGAGGTTTTAAGGGACGTCATATTGATATATATTTGCAACAGAAATCCCTTCATGTCCCTGCATGATCTTCACTTCGTATGGAAACCTCCGCAGGGATACTTCGTCAATTTCAAGCCCGAGCTCTGGGGGTTCGTTGCGAGTGCAATCTTGAACAACGCAGCTATGTGGGGTTAGACAAGTGTAGCAACTATCCCCGAGATCACGTGCGACGTGGGCGCTCGGCAATATTGTCCCTCCGCTTAGCACCCACAATCTTTTCTTTTCATCATGAAAGTTGAATCCACCCAGAGCAGAATAATTAGGCTGCCTTTCCTTCACCATGTGGAATTGGAGTTGTATTAGCTGGGGAGACTAAGGTATCGTCTCCAAGAAGCGCGGCTAGTGCTCAAGGGCACCTTGAGCTGTTTGACTCCCGTTGAGGCGAAACATACTGCGAGACATTGTCGGATTTTTTCTACGTATCAGTCCTTCTCTTGCAAGAACTCTGCCGTAGGATCTATCCTACCTGTTGTGTCGCAGTGTATCAGTCGTTACCCACCAGAGAGCCTAGCCATGCCGTTTTCCGAAACATACTAGATTGGGAGTGCGCTCAAGAATCTCATCTCTACGATCTTCGATCATCAAGCCAAGATCCGGTTGAGACTTATGAGTTTGCTCTTTTAGTCGACGGACAAATTGAGCTCGATCCTTCCAACTCGCATCTTATTGCACCGCGTCTGGCGATTTCGAAATTGTTAACACATGCATACCGAGGCCTATCCCGTTCTTCTACGGTGGAATAGTCTTCCAGGTCTGTCTCATGGATGGCCCCTTCCGCTGATAGGTTTGCTTTCCATGCATGACTGCCAGTGCCTTAATGGGCCGCCAGAAGGACACTTAAACCTGCGCTTCGGACCACTCTGGAGGGACGCGCAAGATTTCTTCGCGGATCTTGGACGATTAGAATTCAATGATGCCAGTCTTCTAAAAGCTATCAAGGCTCAAATTGAACGTGGTACATCACACATGCTTTATATACGCCTCGGTATACTTACGAGTTCTTCATACGGTTTACAAGAATATGTCCTGGAAACTCCTTTCTGAAGCCTCGTCAGTCCCAGAGATCCAGTTTAATGCACATCCGACAGTGCAAGACATTCTCCGCTCGTTTCAGACTTTCGCCCTAACGATGGAAAGCGGTAATAGTATCACACGGCATCCTTTGCGGGGTTGGGTTGGTGATATCAAAAGAAGCAGAGAGCGAAGGCCGAGCGGAAGTCTGCGCCGCTAGAAGTCTGATATGTTTGCTGATATTTTATTTTCGAGCGATCCTGCTCATATAGTGTCCAACGTTGTCATTAGCTACCACAGTTAATGCAAGTGGGCGATTAACAGTGTATTTACATGTCATTCTCCCGGATTAAATGCAATTCAGTGACGTTTGGTAAACCATAAGGCTACGATTGTCGCTTGTTACTGTCGTCTGACACCACAGCTGACCTTCGCATGTGCCACTGTCAGCCACACAGTTTGCCCCACGACGTCTCATAACTCTAAGGGTCCCTCAACCGACTGATCGTCGTACGTTCTTTTCTCCAAGTTTCAATGTCTTGAGAGGCCCTATACTGGAGTGACGCCGTCTGGCGCAGATTATGGCTCACGGTGAAGAGCCTCTACTCTCCGCACGCCCGTCATCGGACCACTCCAATGACCAAGCCGCCGCTGAAGAAGATGCCCTATTAATCGCCGAGACCTCGCCGCAACGGCGGCGGTCGACTCGAGGCTGGAAATTCTGGCGAGATATCGGTCTTTTCGTCTGGGCTTTCATAGCAACCATCGTGGTTATCATCCTCGCTGTGCTATACCAGAGACAACACTCTAGACCTTCGAATGGCGGACCAACACCTCCCCATGGCAAGCGCAACCTCATCTTCATGGTGTCAGATGGCATGGGCCCCACCAGCCTCTCCCTTACCAGATCCTTCAGGCAATATCAGCACGGGCTGCCCCCGAATGATGCACTGGCGTTGGACGGGCATTTGATCGGACAGTCACGGACAAGGTCAACGGACAGCTTGGTGACGGATTCGGCTGCCGGAGCTACAGCATTCTCGTGTGGGCTAAAGAGCTATAATGGGGCGATTGCGGTGCTGCCGGATCATACACCGTGCGGAACTATACTGGAGGCCGCCAAAAAGGCAGGATACATGACTGGGTTGGTGGTCACGACACGCATCACGGATGCCACGCCTGCTTGTTTCGCTGCGCATGTCAACATGCGGGAAGAGGAGGACAGGATAGCCGAGCAGCTTACTGGGGACTACCCGCTAGGCCGCGTTGTGGATCTTATGCTAGGTGCTGGAAGGTGTCATTTCATGCCAAATACTACGAAAGGATCATGTCGAGCTGACGACAAAGACGTAACACAGATGGCAAAGCACGCTGGCTTCAATTATATTAACAGTAGGAGGGACTTCGATGCCCTAAAGGTGGGAAGCGCAGTGAAGCTCCCCCTCCTGGGCTTGTTTGCCGATTTTGATATTCCGTACGAGGTGGACCGTAGGTTCCAGGAGGACACCTATCCATCATTAGAAGAAATGTCAAGAACTGCAATGAAAGCCTTGAGCGACGCCACGCGAGACGACGACAAGGGGTTCTTTCTAATGATCGAGGGTAGCAGGATCGATCACGCCGGCCATGGCAATGATCCTGTCGCTCAGGTCCACGAGGTGCTGGCGTACGACCGAGCATTTCAGAGTGTATTGGAGTTTCTGGAGAAAGACAGTACTCCGGGCGTGATGGTGAGCACGAGTGATCACGAAACAGGAGGTTTAGGTGCGGCTAGACGTATGCACTCCAGTTACGCTCCTCGCAGGTAACGCATGCTAATTTAATTCCAGAACTCCATGAAGCGTACCCAGACTACCTCTGGTATCCAGGCGTTCTCGCCAACGCCTCACACTCATCCGAAAAGCTCGGTAGGGATTACTACAACTACCTGCACGCGCAAGACCAGCCGTCTAAGCATACTCCGGAAGATATTGAAGTCTATCTCCGCAACACACTCAAAGAAGGCCTTGGCGTCCATGACGCCAGTGAAAACGAAATAGCATCTCTAATAGTCCGGCCCCAACTTTCTCCTTATCTCTTTGCTGACATGGTAAGCCGGCGCGCACAAACTGGGTGGACGACACACGGGCACTCGGCCGTTGACGTGAATATTTATGCTTCGTCGGCAAAGGACGCTGCGCCCTTGGTGGGCAATCATGAGAATACCGAGATTGGGGAGTTCTTGAGAAACTATCTTGACGTGGATGTAGACGCTATCACGAAAGAATTGAGGGAGAAAGGCACGTTGTACGATTCTGTTAATGCGAATGGAGAGCAGGTGAGCTGGATGGGAAAGATGCCAAGATATGGGCAAAGATTGGATGGACAAGATCATTTGGATCATTATACGGGAGATTTCAAGAAGCATAGACGGTGCGATATTTGTGGGATGTGATATGGCTAACGTCGGCATCTTGTAAAGACAATTGCATTTGCGGGGCGTTCAACGGCTGTTCTTTTCCAGCTATGCGATCAAAACGATCGTCAAGCATACTGTTGCCGCATATCAGGGCGTTGGGCGTGAGTATACACTATACACCGGTCTTGCTGGAGCTACTTTGGGACATATCATTTCCTAGGGCTGCCCTCGGAGCTTTGGAGGAGGCCTCCCCAAGTGTAGATATGATATCTCTGTGAAAGCGAACAGAGCTGAACATCACGATATGATTACAGTTTTCTAATGCACCAGCGTTCTTATACGGGCGAGCTCTCAAGCGGTGGGTGGTCGTTTCTGCCATTACGGAAATAAAACTCTCCGATATCACAACTTTATGTCACCTTGCCTGCCGTCAGGATCTGCTTGCCAGCCCCACCGGAGTTACGACGGACATATGCCAACCGCCGCGCATGTTGTCAAGGTATCAGACGAGACATCGTCTGGAGTGGCTACTGTTAATCAGCGAGTGTTACCACACAGCCTCGGGGCGTAACGAACGTAAAGACTGCTGTTGAACCGTGAAAGAGAACTTCCTATGCCCTCTTAAATGTAACTGCGAAAGCGCACACCGCCACGAACGCTCACTCTTCACCAGAAATGCCTCCTCAGTCGGGGCGGAACCGCCCCAGAAAATAGCCTCCCTTGTATCATCGAATTGCATCTCCTCCTTTAGTACCTTGACAAAGTCGGAAAAGCGTACGTCGTCCGGGGTGATGTCCGACACATTCTTATCCGCCGAAACGATATCTCGCAACTCCCATGCACCGCCGTCGCGTCCGCCGTGCCGACGCACAGTTATGTAGCTTGTCCCGAAAGGGTTGCAAAGAGGTGTATTTGTGCTACCGTTGTCGCTCTGAGGGGTCGCTCTCGGGGTTGATGCGGATAGACGGTCGGAGGAGGACGTGTCGTCTACAGTCGAGGGCAGTATACAAGATTCGGGCTGAACGCGTCGTCTTCTGTTGTTGTTGCATTTCTGGGCCAGTGCTACGAGGCACTTATCTTTCCACGGCTGTGGTATATTATCAAAAACCCACGAGAACTTCCTCTGTAGGTTTTGATAGACGCGCTGCACCTTACCCTTGCTGCTCAGCGTGTTTAACCTCTCGCCCAGTAACCTCATTACAGCCATCTCTGCCTCTGTTGCAGTATATAACTGGGTGTAGGTACTGTGATCGATCTGTAGCCCGGTTTTGATACGGTCCACCGACCAGTTCTTAATGTTTACTTCTTTGAATATCTCCGCTCGTCGCGCCAGTGCTGACATATCGCCGATGTAAAGGTGGACCGTTGGCTAACGCGGAGCGATTTTCACCGAGACATGAAGTGTTCTGTTCCAAACACTCTCTCAAGCAGGTCAGCTTGACGTTGTCGTGCGGTGGGTGACTCGCGTGTTTATGTTTCGCTGCTGAGGGGCGTTGTTGTGATTGCACCGGTAAAACCTCGGTGCCGCCGGACTGTTACAATATCCGTAGTAGGTATGAATCGGTGGTTTCTCTATGCAAGCCGGTATATTGAGGCCTAAGGCAATCCTCCCAAAATGTAGCATCAACCCCAAACTTTTGAATGTCTTAGCAACTCCACGACACATCCTCAGCCAGGCGCTACTTCAGCAACAATGGCACAAGGCGCTATCAAGAAGAAACCCCCCAAACCCTCCACCTCCTCTGCATCAGGCAAAAGGTACACATATACCTAGTTCCATCCGCGCCCTAACCCCCAAAATCTCCCATCTACTCCCTTATCCACTCCACCTACCGGCTCCAACACAGCCTGTCGGAAATTGAAGAGAAGTCAGAGCAGCTAACGCCACCAACAGCAAAGCACTCGCCCCCAAAAGAGGCACCCACCGCGTCATCGCGCCCAAGAAAGCGAAGCTGAGGAAGGAGAAGGAGCTGGTTAAGGTACCTTAACCACCAAACACCAACCCGCTGAACACATCCGCCGAGAGAGGACAATGAGATATAAGGATGCTGATATAAGGATGCTGATGATTTTGCTTCACTGTAGAAACATTCCGCGGCCCTAACCGCCCTGACGGAGCAGAATTTAGCGCAAAAGGCGGGACATTTGGAGATGCTGAGGGGTGGGAAGAAGGAGAAGGAGGGTAAAGTTGGCGCGGAGGGGAAGGGGAAGGGGAGTGGGAGTGGGAAGGGGAGTGGGAAGAAGGGTGGGCGGTGAGAAGAGGTGGACGGTTTGGTTGCGAATCGAAACGAATCGGAAATTTGGGGGAAATGAAGAGAGAGCAGAGAAGATGCTTGTGGGATATGCTTGGCGGTCGCCGTCAGCGCGGATATGGAGCGATGAAGACTTCATTCTGCCCAGAGGAGCGCTGAAGAGATAGGATATTGGGGGAGTAGCCTGCGGCAAATGGGAGAGGAAGACATGACGATCGGTGACTGGCTTGCTCGGGACCGTGTTGTGGTGTCACACAATTGAGGGCGAGGGATATACTGATAGCTAGTTGTGAAGCCTGTTTACGCGGAAAGGGATCTCGTTGCTGTGGTGGACTGTTGCGGAGAGTTGGTATCACGTCAAAGGAAGGGCTCGGAAGAGTACACCATTCGCCTAGCACACCTTATTCCCGGAAGCTAGGTTTTAAGTAGCATGAGGAACATATATATACTGTAACCTCAGGGCGGAAAGTCGGCCAAGCCTGTGCATTTCTCTCACTTCTCTACCTTCTCCGCAAGCTGGAGCTTACCATAAACGATGGCCGCAGCTTGACTCTCTGCGAAAGTCGTCTCTACCAGTACTGCGGCTTTACGAAGTCCGCCAACGTCTTCGGGTCCCCCCCATAGTTGTGTGCGCCATCAACGTCTCCGTCTGTCCCACCATGCGTTAGCACACCGATTCATGTTACCAAGAAATACGGCGCCGCACACATGGAATGGATTTGTACGTACGCGGATCATCATGGCCATGTGCAGCGCCAGCATGTCCACCGCTCATGTCGTGATGCGAGTCTGTCGGCCCAACATATTCCATCTTCAGCACGTTTCCGCATTCTGGGCAGCGTTCGGTTGGGCGGTCACGCGACATCTGCCGTCATCTTAGTTAGGAGAACAGGTGGTAGAGGGAGCAGAAGAAGGAAACAGATGATAAGATGTAGCAGGAGAGAACAGGGCCATGAACTCACTACTAGCCACCACACAGCGTGCGTGTCCGCAGGCACACCGGTGCAGCCGGCGTATTGCTCATCGCCAAAGGATCGGATGACGATGGGATCTTTGAGCGTTCCTGCATTAATCCAGGATTTAGCTGTTGCGGTTTCCTGTTTGACCCAAAGATCCTTGACACCATTCGACGGCGCTTGTTTATCCTCCTGTGTTCCTACAGCTTCATGTTCACGGGTTGAGAACAATGTGTGACCGACCTTTCCGACTAGCATCCAGCGGCTTCATATCAAAAATGTCAATCCCCTGCATCTTCCCCAGAATTTCCAACCTCTCCAATCCAGTTGATTGTTCAAGATCGTTCGGTACGGTACCAGGTGCAGCTCCAGGCGGTATGAGGTCTTCTGGGCCTTTGATTTCTAGATAGGACACAAGTTCACATCAGCTTGCGTTTCATAATAGGCCAGTATCACGGGGACGTTTCGTCCCTTCTTTTGCTCTAGAGGCGCACCCTCGGGGGAAAGTTAGATTGCTGACCGTCAAACTTCTTCATCGCCTTGCTCGGTTGGCCTGGTTCCGGGTCATCTTTGATGTATTCTGCATTGCGGAGAGAGTCAGCTAACGGCTCGTAGCTGGGAATGCGGGTTTAATCCAGGCGACTAACTGCGCGCTATAGAAGCTGTAAAGGGCCGCTTTGTGACCGTAGATATGGCAGCTCGCCTGGCCACAGCACAGGCTGAGCGTCGAACGAACATCGTGACTCAATTGGTGTCGTATCAGTGTCGATGTAGCTGCGCTTCGAAGCTTAAGCTACAAAAGGCATCACGTCGTTGCCGCCGGTCGGCGTCCGCGTTGATCCGTGTCTGACTAATCCGGTGGGAGCTCCTGCTGCAGAAACACGTGAATCACGACCCTATATCATATCTGGCTTAACGACAATGAAGAAATGTTTGGGGTGTGCAAAATGGACAGCAGACTTTGGCGCCACACGTAGAGCTGTTAAGATATCCTTTGCAGCTTGTGGACAGGTCTGAACCATGGGTATAAAGAGCCATCAAATTACGATTTCACTACACTACTCGTAGCTCCAATCTCAAAGGAGAGAAATCTACTTCAGAGCAATTCAACCAGCACAGGCAGCAGCTATCGAGCGGTAATCTTCCCAATCTTGGCTCATTGGTGTGTCCGAGCCCAGACTGTTGCAAGGCCAAATGCAAGTTAAATTCTTGCTCGAAAACCTATCATGCCCTGCAGCACATCGTCCAACGAAGGTTGTGCTGATGATTTGATTCTAGCAACATAGCTGACGTTTGTTTTCAACACTAGCTGTCGGTAGCGTTGGAGCGCCCGGTGATGTGATGTTGCTGAAAAGTCCCGGGAAACTGGATCTGATGCGTTAGGTCGACCTTGTAATAGGACTCGCGGAATACATACAAGTAGCGCACAGCGGACGAAAGAGTAAAGTGGCGAAAGTGACATGTACTTTCGGTACCTAGAAATGCGTGATGATGAAGCTAATAGGAAAAGAAACTGGAACCAGCAATATAATCGAGAAGAGAAGCCACTGCATATAGGGTAGTCGTTGAGCTTAACCTAAAGATCGTAATGGTCGTTAAAGTGAGATGTCGTTGTGCTTTATATGACCGGTATTGACCAGAACTGGCGTTTGGGCAAACGGAGTTATGAAGGGGCGCTGAGCAACTGTTGTCAGAGGCTCTTGTACGCCTCAATTCGTTTGCGGCGCCAAGGTGCTCAGTCTCAAGCCGTCGGAATGCGAACATTGAGAGGCATGGAGGTTGACGCCAGGGACGGAGGTCGAGCGACCTAAGTAGGAGTCCCTTGGGCGTTCGAGCACCGCAGAATTCTCCCACAGAATCTCTAATGCGTTATCCTATGTGGCTGGTGCAGCAGTCGATTTCTTCGAACTCTTCTCAATCGAGTTATGAGCAGTCTTCCTGGCATCTGACATTTTGCTGCTCCTGATTTTTTCCCGTAATCCGAGGAACTGAACCAGGTATACCAGGCCGCTCGCCAGGCAGACAAGGACCGTTACCAAGTCAAGCACATGGACCGCCCACCAAATATGCTGGACTCCAAGCGCGCAGTTGGCATATTCAAATCGCCATTCGCCGCTCTCCGGCTCGAACCAAGCACTGAGCAAGCCAGCGTTGCCGCCATATGCGCCCATCATGCTTCGAACAGTAATCTCCCGGATGCCCGGAATCTCAGGATTGTTGACCAGTTCCAGTGCTTCGTTCCATCTGCGTGCCTTCCATTCGCTGGCATCCCTCTCGGCCTCGGGTGGAATGAAATGATAGACATCACAACCTTCGTGGTCGTGTCCAGTGAGAATAATCCCATTTCGTCCCATGCCTCGAGCGGGCGCATCGTGATTGCCTGACATGCCGTAGATGCCTTGTAGAATGCTTTTCCCAGTCTCATATCCAAGGTGGTTCTGCTCTTTTACACCGCCGTTCCGGAAGCCGTTACGAAAATAGTCAATGAACGGCCCATCAACGCAGATTCCGGATTCTTTGTGTAGGGGTATATGTGTGAGCAGAATTGTCGTTGATGCTCTGTCCTCAACAGGCCTAGATTTGCTTATCACCCCGTTGATAACGTCGTAGGTTTGACTTTGAAGGTCCGTGTTTAATGCTGGTACGTCTAGGTTCATCGAGTTGAGGATAACGAGTCGAAGTTCGGGTAGTTCGTGAACGGTGGGATGGGTGCTGTTTGGGAGATGGAAGGTGACCTCCCAGTTTACCTTCCCAAACGCATCCTCGAATCTTTTGATTCTGTGCTCGTCTATATCACCGGCGTATCCGATATCGTGATTGCCAGCAATGTTGATGACACGCTTTTCCCAGAGTCCTCCTCTTTCGAGCGCATCTCCAGCTCCCATATCTGCATCGCTTTCTTCGGTCTTTATGCCATGCTTGAACACCCTGTTCCAGTATCGCCAGCTCCGCCGGTCAAACTCTCCATCGCTGATCCATTGACTCCCTAACAAGTCTCCCAACACCGCAACGTGTGTTGGCTTTGTCCACCAGTGAAGGGTTCGATAGATGTGGGCCAGGTAGTAGTCGTTTCCGAGCAGATCCAGCCGCTTACGGTAAGACCAAATCAACCTTGGTATATCACGTTTGACTAGCGCGGAAATGCTCTCAGATATATGGGAGATACCCTCGAAAGAGCGCGCATGAAAGATGTCATCCCAGAAATCGAGAAAGCTCGGAAAGTAGGATTGCGCAGAGTCCGGCAGTGAGGAGTCTCCCTCGAGTTGCGGATCCGCTAAAGCTAGCAGTCGAAAAGGTGCGATATGATTGTGCGGCTTCGTGGGAAAGCCTGTTCGTTCTCTTAAAGTTTGTAAGAAGGCGTCACGAGGGGAGGTATCAGGAGCGGGAAAGGCGCAGCCGTAAACCACCGGATATAGATACAATGTCGACGTGCAAAGGAGTGACAATACTACTAATATGCCAGAAAGGCGGAAAAGAGACCGAGAGATGGACATACAGACATTAGCACTGGGGAAGGGAGGCTTTGATGTCGAACGTTCAGGGGTGCATGGTCCGCAGGACCCTGTCCCTTTGTGCATAACCTTTGAGGTCCGAGCGCCAGAAACGATCAGAATCAGACATTGTAGAACTACAGCAGCATTTGTATAACGAAGATGTGTTGACGTCTAAACATAGTTCGCATTTACTAATCATAGCCCCCGATTGCCAACCAAGACCCAGCACTGCTGATTGTATCAAAGCCAGCCGAGGAAACGAGCTCGCATACAGTTTCCTTTATCTGCCTCACGTATTGGCTGACCGGAAGCCGAGCCATGCATCGAGCCATGCAATGTCGCACACGCGGGAATCATTCTGTAAAGCCAGCAATTCTGTAAGATCTTGTAATCTACCATGCCGCATCTAGCTCGCTGTTCGAGTAGCTGCTAAAGATACTGCAAACGCTTCTCACATGACAACACCCGAGTTACTCGCAATACGCTTCAAAGGAGTTAGCCATCGCCTCTTGTCACATGGGCCGTCAGACTCACCGGCCACAGCTCTGCTGCTTCCTTCCCTACAGGCCCCGTGATAGCCGATCCCTTCATTTCACCTTTGGGATTGACGATCTGCAGGTTCCTATTAGTCTTCTTCTTCCACGGCGGTTTGAACACGCAATATCCCCCAAACTGAACTCAAGAATCATCTACCCGCTTCCATGCCATGTCCACCTGAACTTGTGAACAGGTGGACATATGACTCTGCTTTTGAACCCAACTTGTCCTTTCTCATTTCAATGAACAGAAAAAGTCTTACCACTCCAGCATTGTCCTCAAAGTACAGGTATACACCGTCCGGCCTCCTCCACGGTTTACTCTGTCTCACCACCACCGCCGGCATGACCTTCTTCCTCAGCTCAGGCTTGCCCTTCTTGACCGTTGCCATGACCATATCACCCACGCCCGCAGCAGGCAGCCTGTTAAGACGTGCACCAATTCCCTTCACGGAGATGATATACAGATTTCGTGCGCCGGAGTTGTCGCAGCAGTTCATGACGGCTCCGCTGTTTCGGTGTTAGGTTGTGGACATCGGAGCGACTTTCAGCGGGTATGTGGGAACGCACACTGGAAGACCGAGAGTCATCTTGAGCTTGTTGCCCGACGCACCACCACGACTGATCGAAAGATACTGTTAGCTTAGAATTTCTTGATTGATTGAGCCCTAAGGTGTCCCTTCAAACAGTTGTCAATACTGGATAACTTACCCTCTCTTAGACATCTTGTAATTCTGTGATTCAGATCCTTGTCTTTCCTAGGGAGGTGGATTGTAGCTATCGCTGTCGGTTCCTGATCGTCGTCAAAGTAGACGGCTCTCTCGCATTTAGAGTGGGCTCGATGTGCCGCTCTAAGCGAGAGCGCCAAGATTTTGGAGCTCCCACATTAACGCGTACGCAGCGGCACTTCCCGCTGCAAGAGCCGCCAGACGCGCCTCAGTTCATTGCATCTTGAACCTCTGGAATTTTAGAATTCCTGACGTACTACACCAGCATACTTTATGTGACAAGGGCTGAAGTCTGTCTCAGCCTCATGATTCCGGGTTTCGCCCTTTATCGTGAACTCCATATCCCCAACAATGCCCGTGGTATTTGACGCTAGAATGAATAAGATCCAGCCAGCTAACCCAAACTCCTTAAATGTCTTGAAACATCATTTCAGGAGCCCTGCGCAACTTCCTTTGCCTCCTCGGCATTCACGTCTTCCTCTGTCCGCTCATCAACACTCTGCTGCTTGGCTGCCAACACATCCGCATCATGGTTACCGTCTGCCATTTCCACGTCCTCGATGGATACGGCAGGATTTAGGAGGGATGCTGCAGGGGGTTCTGGTGAATCGGGAGGGGTAACTTGTCCTCCAACATTTGGTCGCGCTTGGTTCAGGGCTGGTCCATCGTTGGTTTCCATGTCTACGTAACCGTTATCCTCAATCTCATCTGCAGAATTTGAGCTTGCTTGGGATCTGGTGCTGGCTGTATCATCGTCGGCCGTTGGCTCAGGCGAAACCGAAGCCTTGGCATGTAATAGTTCCTCTGTGATTTCAGCATTGATAGAGTCGATTTCAGGGTTCCGTGAGCGTAGGATGTCCGGTGTCACCGCGCCACTGTCATCAATATCTGGAGCAGCGTGCGGGTTCCGGTAGTCCATGATGTTCATTCTTCTGCGCAGGCCCTGCTGCCTTCTCACACCATTCCGCTCATTCTCTTCTTCATCCTCACTTTCGCTTAACTCGCCAGGCTTCTCGACGTGTTGCTCCCAGCGGCGTCTGGTATGCCGCGTGTCTGGATTTTGGTCTTCGTCAAGATCATCGAGCATGGCGTCAGCTTCGTCGTCCATGCCTTCTGGATCTCGCGGAACATCGGTCATCTGAACCGAAGGTGCGAAAGCCGTACGCTTCAAATTTTCGATTACTTGAGACTTGATCTTTTCTAGATATTCAGGGGAATTCGCATTGTCCATGTTCGAGGCTCGGACATCCAGCTCGAAATCTGGTGCAAAGTACTACAATATGTTAGCTTAGTATTTCAGGCTCGAAACGCCGAGCTTACCTCGTAGTAGTCATTGTAAGGCAGCTCAGGACCCAGGTCTTGTCCTACTAGAAGACCAGTCTCATACGCCCACGTCCTCGAGACATTGCGCATTGTATAACCTCCACCTCCCAGCACCAACAACGGAAGGTTGAAGCTCTTCACAAAGTTCACACAATTTGCATGTCCCTTCATGGTAAGATTAAAGCATCCCAACCGGTCGCCTGATAGGCTGTCGCTTCCACACTGCAGAACAACAGCTTCGGGCTTGTACCAGTCCATAACGGCTTTGATGGTCGGCTCAAAAATGTTCTTGTACGATCGATCGTCGATACCATCTCTGAGCGGGAAGTTGACAGCATAGTATTTACCCGACCCGACTCCAATGTCTCGCAACTCGCCGGTGCCCGGAAAGTATTCGCCATATTTGTGAAATGACACTGTCATAACGCGATCGGTTGTGTAAAATGCTTCTTCAACGCCGTCTCCGTGATGCACATCTATGTCAATGTAGAGGACCCGCTGATGGAACCGAAGGAGTTCGATTATTCCAAGAACGATGTCTGGCGAAGTAGCGATGTCAGTAGCGATCAAATTCATATAGCCCATAAATACAGGTATGTACCATTAATGTAGCAGAATCCGCTCGCTTCGCTTTTCTTAGCGTGGTGAAGGCCTCCCGCCCAGTTGACTGCTATGTCGCATTTTTGTCGATTCAAACGCGCGGCACCCTCCATACTACCACCAGCGCTGATACCACAAAACTCGAAGAGACCGTCAAATACAGGACAGTCATCTCCAACATTGTATTTGCCTTGCTCTTTTGCGTAGTTGTCCATGTTGTCCGGTGTAACTTTTTTGAGGAAGTCGACATACTCATCGGTATGAAATTGAGTCATTTCATGGCTAGAAGCTGGTTTGGCGCGCTGCAAGTCAGAGTTAGCACGCCTTCACCATCATACCGACATTACCGTAGGCGGGCATAGTGATGGTGGGGCATATCGGAAGGGAAAGGTGTAGCGCGAGAGCATGTACCCAGAGCTAGAGTGTTGCGAGGCTCACATACATATATCTCCATTTTCTTGTATAGGCCATAGTTCATGACCAAACTGTGCACCATTCGTATTCTGTGGGGCTTCATAGGATGTCCCGCGGTATATGCATAGTTGCCGATATCAGAATCGTAAAAGTATGCTACTCGCTTCGAGTTGCTTGACCCATTAAGAACTGGCTCTTCCAGCGGTGGCCCTGCTGGAGCCATTTTGCTGAGAAATGCTTGCACTCCCCCCGACCTATCATGCCCTTACTGATACTTCAATTGCTTCTGCACGTCTGAACTATTTTGCTATGTTTTGCTCCGTGTGCTCAGGAGAGGGTGCTACGGGAGTACAAAGTGTACGCGGTAGGGTTGTTGAGAGAACTTGGGAAGTTTACAACGTGGCTCTGTTGGTATGAATTGGGAAATGTTTAAGAGAGCAGAGCAGTTGTGCTTCGGTGCTAAATCCGAGAGCTACTGTACCCTAGCAGCGGGAGGGGAGCTCCACACTCCGGGGCCTGCCCCGTTGCCGCTCCGAGCTGCAAGGTACGCCGGATAATCTTTAGGCATGCTTGGCCGCCATCGCCGCAACATCATCCTACTGCTACCGTCACGGATTACAACTATCCTCCTGCATTATCCTCCGTCTTCTCCCTTTGCCTTCCACATTCTAGTCTCTTATAAGTCTACCCTCCCACGTCTTCTCCATCTGGACGTTTTACTTACCGCTCACGATGGACCGATTAAATCGCATGTTAGCCCAGGCGCAGGGTATGGGCATGGGGGGAGGTGCCCCAGGCCAGGTAAGCAAGCTCACGAATATAGCACTGGATCACGTCGCTCCTTCAGTGCGACTTCCCCAGCGCGACTGTACCGCTTGACTACCTACATAGGCAGCTACCGAAAACCCGCTCCTCCCAGGCTTTGCATATGGAGTATGCAGTGCTTGTACTGCCCAGCGAGCTTCACTTCTCATTAATCCAGATCGAACCTTCGCATGATGGACAAGATAGCTGACATACTGGATCAACAGGATACCAACCTGATAGATAACTCCGAGACTGTCTACATATCCTCCCTTGCGCTTCTGAAGATGCTTCGGCACGGAAGGGCAGGTGTGCCCATGGAAGTCATGGGTTTGATGTTAGGGGAGTTCGTCGACGACTACACGGTCCGGGTTGTGGACGTGTTTGCTATGCCTCAAAGCGGAACCGGCGTCAGTGTCGAAGCTGTAGATCCTGTCTTTCAGACAAAGATGATGGACATGTTACGGCAAACTGGACGGTGAGCTTAAGGCTGTTCAGCGTGCATGCGTATATCCTGCTAAACTCGGGACATAGGCCAGAGACTGTCGTTGGGTGGTACCATTCGCACCCCGGTTTCGGATGCTGGCTTTCCTCCGTTGACATCAACACCCAACAATCCTTCGAACAGCTCACGCCACGCGCCGTAGCCGTTGTGGTGGATCCAATACAATCTGTAAAAGGCAAAGTGGTGATCGATGCTTTTCGTCTCATAAACCCACAGACTCTGATGATGGGTCACGAGCCGCGGCAAACAACGTCTAACCTCGGACATCTCAACAAGCCCTCTATACAAGCCCTCATTCACGGTTTGAATCGACACTACTACAGTATAGGCATCAACTACAGGAAAACTGGACTTGAGGAGAATATGTTGATGAATCTGCATAAGCACGTGTGGACGGAGGCTCTGCAAATGAGTGACTTCAGGCATGAGAAGGAGCGGAATGAGGAGCGGCTGAAGAAATTGGTTGGGCTGGCGGACGGATACGAGAAGAGGGTGAAATCGGAAACCGAGTTAACAAAGGAACAACTAAAAACGAGATACGTAGGCAAGGTTGATCCGAAGAAACGTAAGCACAATGTTAGTATAACCTGGTGAGCTCAGGTGCTAACGCGGCTGAACAGATTTGGAGGACGTCGGTCAGCAGCTCATTGAGGACAACATTGTATCCGTGTCACGGCAGATGATCGATAAGGAGGCATCGGTGCCGAAAGAGAACGGCGCGACGAACGGCCATGTAGATGGATCGATGGAAGTAGATGAGGAGTTATAGTTCCGATACCAGCAGACCGTAATCAAGCATAAACGTAATCGGCAAAGTCATTAATAGCTCTCGCATCTTGGGCGTAGCAGGATACGTCAAGCAAGGCGTTTGACAGCCTACCTTGCGGATTACTCAAGGAGTTCCTTCCGGCTTTCGCGTTTGCATAGACTTCCGGAACCCTTAGATGGCAAGGCCCGCTGGTGAGAGTTCCCTGAGGACGCACTGTTATCGTGCAGGCGGAATAAATTTTGCAATAGGAGCGTCTATAAGGCCTCCAAGGTCCTGAAGATTTAATTTTGTTCTCGTATGATGAATTGAACATATATCAGTGTCGATACCCATAAGAGCAAAAACACTCAAAATCACCAAGAAGTCACCAATGGTTCCTCGGTAAACTCCAAAACATGACAACTTCACTTTTTGAGAGAATCTCCCAAACTAGTTCAGCCAATGTTTCTCGCAACAGTAAAAATTCGCGTGTCCCCCCTCTTCAATCGTATTGACTCCGCTTCGTCTCAGTTCTCGCATCCTTGCTCCCCCAAAAGAAGGCTCCTCAACTCCCCTCCCCCTTTCTTCTCACCCCTCGCTACCCGTCCATCTCCCCTCCTCCCTCCCCCGCTCCTCTTTCCTTCTCCCACCACCTTCCTTCACTGTCCGCCGTCCCAACTCAGCAATATCTCGGCCAGACCCTAACACATCGTCCCTGATACTTATCCCTCCACTCCCTCATCGTCTCGCAATCCGCACACATCCTTTCTTTATCCACCCAGGTGCAGTTTTGCCAATTCGGTCTGCAGTGGTCGTCTTCTTGAAATCTTTCGTCCTGCCAATTCGAGCCGCTGCGGTAGTTGTTGCGGTAGTAGTTGTGTCTTCGATAGTTTTCGTTGTGTCTCTGAGAGGCAAGAGATGAGCGGTGGGGATAGACGGACGGAGTGGAGGAGGAGGAGTAGGGATGTGACCAGTGGGGTTGTGGGAAGGGGTAATTGGTGGAGGCTGAGGGGTCGGAGGAGGCGGAGGGATAGGAGGAGGAAGAGGGGTAGGGGTAGGAGGAATAGCTGGAGGAGGAAGAGGGAGGTGGGTAGTTGACGCGGTGCAGCTGCGCGGCGAAGGAGCGGCGGGAGCAGTATTGGTGGAGGAGGGGAAGGGAGTGGTGCGTGCAGGTGTACTGATGGAGGGTGTATCTGCACATTGCTGTTGTGCCCCGTTGGAGACTTCTCGGGAGGGAGTTGTTAGGCGGGGACGGATGCACGAACAAGGAAGATGCGTCCGGATAGTAGCAAAATGAGAAGACAGGCCGAAGAAGGACGGTAGGGTAAGAAGCGCCAGCTGCGTAAGACTGGCCGCTCAAGGAGTGGGAAGGAGCGAGCAAGAAGTAGAGGGCGTGGCCTTTGATATCTTTGATCGCGTGTATGAAGGCGAATGAATTGACGCGGACGGGAAGAGGTCAGCAAGATGTAGAGGGCGTGGCCGTTGATACCTCAGAACACGAGATGGAGGCGAGCGAATTGTTGATGGTGGAGGGTTGGTGAAGAGAGATGCAGCCCGGCTGGACCACCAAGGCGATGCAGAGATGATTGATGTCTTTTGCAATCCTTCTCAAAACGGTGTATGCGCTGGTGGGACGACTCTATTCCTCTTAGACGAGCAGTTTCGATCGGTGAAGGAGTATCAGTTGAATACAGCACTGAACTGTTTCCCGTTCCATACGTCTACTTTATCGTAGCACAACACCCACGAAAGTGTAAACATATAGAGCTGCTGTTTGGAAACAAAAGAGAACAAGCATTGTGCAAGATATACAAAGCTATCATCTTGCTTGCTATTAGATAGCTCTCCCATCATGCTTGTCCTGCAAAGTCATGCAGGTACCTGAACGTGCAGGACAAAGATATTGATTGCGAGACAGCTGGACAATGTTTTCCCCTTCTTCATGTTTTGCCATTCATCACGGCGCGATCCATCGTAGTGTGAGAAACAAAGCAGCCGCAGGGGAGAGCCCCCTTCTAGCGGGAGAGCTTCTTTGCTATCTTCCCGTCCGGTCGTAGGAGGTTTGTATACGCAATGCTGAAGAGGCAAATGTTGTTTCGGACGTGATTGATACATTTTTGCTGCCAAGCACTATATTTTCCCGCATTGCGCGTATTCTAACAAACGTGAAGCTCCTGATGATAGATTTGTCTTTCTTTGACATGCTATGAAGGTAGAGTATGCCGCAGCGGGTACCTGCGAAGCTGCCTAGATCTAAGTGCCACGATTCCACGAGGGTACCTGCATAGTCCAGATCCCCAGCTTTTGGTCCTCTTGCCTTAGTCGCCTTCTTTGCGATCTCAACATAGAGCTCCCCTATTATTCCGTTTCACAAGAATGTCAGTGGCGGCACCACCTAGAGGTTGAAGCGTATATTCGTACAGTTGCCCAGTAATACTACATAGCTTGGGGGTATATTCTAAGAATGCTCGCTCAATCTCGTATCCAAAATCCCCTTTCCAACGCCGTTTCTATGCAACCCGAAAGCATCATACAATCGATCCTCAATCTTACAGCACAACAAGCGCAACAATAGCAACCAACACGGCAAACAAACTCCCCTGCACAACCCTCTCCTTCTGATCCGGCGTTCCGCTCTGACTGCCGCTCGCGGACGAATCTCCCTGCACAAACCCAGACGATCCTGATCCGCTTCCGCTTGAAGATCCGCTGCTCGATCCGCTGCTCCCTGTGGCCACGGAAGCGGGCGCTGCCGTGGTCGTCCCACCGGACACCACACTGGTCGTATCTTCGCCTCTCTGCCCAGCACCAGAGATACCGGGCACCGTTTCCGGGGCCTCGCTGGACGAAGCGGCAGCTGACGCTGTGCCCGTCTTGGAGGAGGTGGCTGAGCTGCTACTAGCGGAACTGGCGGAAGGGTTGAACTTCTCGTTTTCACCGGTAGCATAGAAGGAAGAGAGGATGCCGACGTCGTTAGTGATCTTCACCGTGTTGTTCGTGCCAGCGGCGTCGGTGTAGATGTACGATTTTGAGCCTGCGACTTGAGCGCCGGTTGGCGGGTCGTAGCACTCTACGGTGACGTCGCTGACGCGGGCGTAGTAATATCCGTGGGTCATGAGGGGACTGTTCCAATCTATGAGACCGCCTGCCCAATCGATTGTGCCTTGGCCGTTGGAGGGGAGGCCTGCGGGCCATAAAGAGAGCATGATGCGTGAGGGCGTTTGAGGGAAGCCATAGCGGTTGGATGTGTCGTTCCATGTAGTGGCTCGTTGTAGGTTTCGCATTTCCTTGCCGTCGATAGACCAAGTTATCGAATCAGGTTTCCAGTCAATGGTGTAAGTGTGCATATTTGCAAAAGTGTCGGACGCTTCCAGGTTTCCACCATGAGTATCTAGCCTTTGTCAGCTTGCACACTATAGTTCTGAGTATCAACACGCCTTACAAACTGTAACGCCTTGGGAGTAATAATTCGACTGTGCGTGCGCCAAATCTGTTCCCACGAACTCAAAGTCAATCTCATCTTTGACATCACTCATCATAATGAACGCCGTCACCACTCCAGCCCCTCTGCTGGTCGATAGCGTCGCAGATATCTTTCCATACCACACATAATGTGTACTAGCAAGCAAAGTCCCAACTGTGTCCGGGGCCATTGTCAAGAGCACCGAATCACCATTATATACGGCCGGCTGCCCGCTCGAAACCCAATTGGTTGATGATGCATCTCCTAAATATGCAGTGTTGGCTTGAGTACCGTCGAGAGTATTGAGCTTGTAGTCCGCCGACTTGCACACCGGAGCTGGAACGCAGGAATCCATCTGGTGGGAGAAGAGAGGGTCGCAGCCGCCCAGGCAGTATGCGCCGACACCGCATTGACCGTACTCTACATGCTGGTTAACGTTCTGTAACGGTTCGACCAAGCTGTTTAAACATACGAGAGCAGCATGGTGTTGCTTCAGGACACTTATTGTCGGGTCCGCATGTCGGCGCAGCTGCGTAGACTGCAGTTGTTGAAAGGACGAAGAGTAGGACGACCGCCTTAAGACGGCCCATTACCACCGCAATTCTTCTATTAATGATTTCTAATGCAAAACGATTGCTAGTAAATGATGTGTTGACGCGCGAGAAGGTCCACAGGTATTATTGTAGGCGTTGAAACAGCGAATGTATGGGAATAGCAAGATCTCAGGAGATATGTCCGGTATGATATTCGAGCTCTATTACGGGTAAACAATGGCAGGTAGACACCTCAGTGTAGAGACAGATGTGAGCGAGAGAAACGCAGCGAGTGATTAATGAGCGACTTGGTTAAGAATGGCTTGATGTATATAACCGCGACAGCGAGAGTGTGATGCTACAATAAGTTAGGGGATCAATCATTGGCGTTGGTGAAAAGATATGCAGGGCAGGGCAGCTCAGGGGCTTGGACGGAAACGGTTGTGGCGACGCGTGTGCTCGTGCTTCAGTACGCGCTTAACTGTTTCAGGCACACGCCGCGTTCCAGGCTTTGATCGGCAAGCCGTTAGAGCCCGTTGCAGGGGCTATTTTGGGACATAGGGCTGTCCTCCTAGAGTCTACGACCACGAGCATAAGAAAGCCATGAACAAGATATTGAACGTTTAATTCTATAGGAGACCTCTATTGAAGAAACTAATCATCGGTGACTCAGACATTGTCCCAGCGGAGAATGTGTAAAAACAATGGGCACTAGAACGCATAACAAGCGCTTTGATCCAGTGCTGCCTCTTCCACTTCGTGCCATGCCACATCGTATACTCCTCTTCCCAAGGCATACAACCTAAAGATAGCTCGAAATAAGTTTCGACGCTTGTTATGTCCTTACTCTTGAAGTACCCAAAGCAGTTCGGGATCACACCACTTCCCAATGTCATCCACTGCGTGCCTGCACAAAATCCCAAACCGAAGTTGTCCCCATCCTTGAAAATTCCATAACTCGCCTTTGGCTTATGATGCTGCCGAAGGCACTGCGATCGCTATAAGCCCTTTTAGGTCGGCACATTCGGCACCAGCCCACCGATCCAATCTGATACCATTTGAACGTTGACAGTGTCGCGACCGGAGCCACGAGGTTCCTGCTTCCGCCACGGCGAGTTCATGGCTTTCTCCCTCTCATTTGTTCCTTGAACCTGGCTCTCTAGGTACTGAGGGTGTTGTCTACCGGAAAGTGCTTCGAATTGCGTGACATAGTACGGAACCGATCCAACTGGTCTGGCGTGGATGTTCATTGGACTGTTAACCATTACCGATCCATGCACTGGACTTCCCATGGTTTGGAATGGCCAGAACGGTTGCTGGATCAGAGGCTGAGGTCTCCAGGCAGTGTTCAAATGATCTGGTAGATTTGGCCGCGCAGGCGCCCATGCCCAGTAAGGATTTATGAGCCCGGTATCCGTATGCACATGCGTGCGTCTCTTCCTTTGCCTCCTTGGTGATGGCGACCGTCCCATAATTCCGTCCTGGCACTGCATCCACTCACGAGGTATCTGAGGGCGTGACATAGGACCTGCGCCTCCCGCGCTGGGAGAAACGCCACCTAATGAGGGTGAACTAGTAGGGCAGAACGGCGCAGCTGTAGCTCTGAGCTCCGTGTGGATAGTGCGTGGGGTTGCTAGGGAGCCGTTGATGCTTTGAAGCAGAGAAGTTTGTTTGCTGAGGACATCGGAAGCAATGTCTGAAGAACGTCTCACCAATCGGCCACTCTCCCTCAAGACATTAGGAGTGCATGGCATGCCGACCCGCTCCTCATGTCTTACTTGTTCATGGCTTGTCAGATTTCTGTTGTCTGCCTGTAGGTGTGGCAATGCCTCTGTGCCACATGACGTTGGAATACTGACTTCCGAATTCTCTTCTCTAGCTGAGGATCCATGGCTCCGTAGCGATGCATTGACTTCGCTCGCTCTGTTTTCACGGTCTGATTTCATCTCGCTGATCGGTTGTTCCTTGGCGGTTGTCAGAGACATAACTTTGGACAGAAGAGCATCTGCGTCGAGAGTCTTCACTTCAATGACGTTTCCCCAGTATGGGTATTCGCCCGAGCCATAATCAGTTCCAGCAAGCCAGGTGGACTTTTCAATTGCTCTCGCTATATTAGTGCGTACTCTGGCCCGCAATGTGGGGATTCTCGAAGGCGTCAGCAGAGCGTCGTCCTCAGCATGCTCTGGGTCATCGTGGTCCACCGAAACATCATTTGTGATACGCGTCGCAGGAGTAGTAGCAGCCGAAACACTCTTGCGTCTCTCTCTAGCGACTGCTCGTTCAGCGGTGCGCAAAACCGGTTCAACTGGTTTAATCTTCTTGACGGCTACACATATGTCAGTAAGATCGAAAAGCACCAAGCATGGCTAGAGAAGGTGGACTTACGAGTCGAATGATTGCTTGATGCTGTATCATTTGGCAAAGATTTCCTCGGTGACGCTGGCTTAGGAAGCAGAGATCGGAAGGTCTTAGTTGGAGATGCTGAGCTTTCCACCGTCAAGGACGGTTTCGAATCATTCCTCTTGACACAAAAGTTCTCCTTCCCGGGACTTGTTTTCATACCAAGCCTGTTGACATCACAGCGTCGAGGAACAGGTCGCGGTGCCGCAAAAAAAATTTGCTGGCGTGTCGCAGTCATCACTGGTCCCGGAAATGGATCGTGTGCCGTTGCCGACTCCAAGGACAGTTTCGACTCCTTCCTCTTCATAACAAAGTTCTCCTTCCCCTTGATAGAAAAATTCTCCTTCCCGGGACTTGTTTTCAAAGCAAGCCTGTTGTCCTCACAGCTTTGCGAGAGACATCGCGGTGCCGCAACGACGATATGTTCGCGCTTGTGTTCCTGAAAAAATGGATCGTCTGGCGCTGCAGATTTTGAGGTCACGCTCACTCTTGGCGACAACCCCTCGGTTCTCATTTGACGTGTATCAGCTTCCTTGGGTGGTGCACACTGTGTCGAGGCAGCTTGTTGCTCCGTCCAGATACTACTCAGTGTGGAGCGCTTATGGTCTGCTGGTGGCGACGGATCACTAGAGGCGACCTCATCAATCGCTGTGACAGGCTGTCGAGGGAGCGAGAGCTGTTGTAGTTCTGCCTGTTCCATCTACCAAGAAATTAGAAAATTAAGTCTCTAGACAATGACTCTCTCTTACATCAGGTGATGGAATATGATGCCTGTTTCTGACATTCTGAGAGGGAGGCGTAGCGGTAACTGCACATTGTGGGACAGAGTCCATGAGAGTGACTCTCACGTTAAGATGCTGAAGTGCTCTTTAGCTGAATACAGCGGATAAGTCACGTATTCTAAAGTAGATGTAGCAAATTACTACTGTCAAGCTCTGAAAACTTGACCCGAGTAAGAGATGGTTTATGGCTAACTTTTGTGGAAGCGAGACCTTCAGTGGCACCTTCTGACATTAGAAATCAGCACAGGAACGGGATGTGACGCAACACAGGGACGACGGACGTATCGAGGGGTCCCCGGGGGATTGGAGGAAGGTGCTATCATCTTCCGTGCATCTATGACGGCATAGTAATCCGTATCATCTGGCAGCTACCTGGCTGCAAACATTCATTCTATCTACAGCTTCAGTGACATTTGCACTGGTTGCTTCCTATCACATACCGCTGGAGAACTCCAGGGTCAGATAACGCCGGAGAACACCAGGCTTTTATAACGCCAAAGGGTATCAATCAACCTAATGCTTGGCATTCCCTTCATCCTCGCTCTGGCTTGCTGACTCTTCCATTCCGTCAGCACCCTCCATTGTAAGCCTTTCTGCCTTATCCTTCAATACCTTTGCCTCCTCTGCTGCTCGTTGAGCTCGGATTTGCTTCCTCCACATGCTTGCGTACCTGCCCTTGGCCACAAGAAGCTCGTCATGTGTACCCTCCTCCACAACCTTGCCGTCGTGCAGGACAAGGATCTGGTCAGCGGTGGTGATGGTACTGAGACGGTGAGCGATAACTAGCATTGTACGTCCTTGACCGAGCGTATCTAAAGCTTCTTGAATATGCTCCTCGGTTTCGGTATCCAATGCTGCGGTAGCTTCGTCGAGCAAGATGATGCGAGGATTTTTCAGGATGGTACGTGCGATGGCAACGCGCTGTTTTTCGCCACCAGACAACCGAAGACCGCGTTCACCGACTTTGGTGTTGTATCCGTCCGGAAAGGTAATGATCTTCTCGTGGATGCTTGCTGCGCGGCATGCGTCGAATACTTGCTCGTCGGTGGCCTCGGGGTTAGCATACTTGAGATTGTACATGATCGTCTCATTGAAGAGGACTGTGTCTTGTGGAACCACACCGATATGGCGACGTAGAGAGTCAATCGTGATATCTTGCACATCATGACCGTCGACTTGGATACTTCCACCTTGCGTATTGTAGAAACGAAAGAGAAGGCGGAAAACCGTACTTTTACCACCGCCAGATTCGCCAACAAGTGCAGTTGTAGTGCCTGGTGAGCAGCGAAAGGAGACACCTTGCAAAGCAGGCTTGCGCTTGTCATAGGCGAACTCGACATCGTTGAAGCGTACTTCACCTTCACAACTCGCTAACGGGCGCGCGTTCGGACCATCAGTCACGGTAGGCTGCTCCTTGAAAAGCTCAAGCATCCTTTCTGAATTCACCATGGCGGACTGGATCATGCGATAGAACGTGCCGAAGAAGTTCAGAGGCGCTTGTAGTTGTGCCATGTAGGTCAGGAGAGACACGAATCTGCCAACCTTGAGCTGACCTGTAGTAACCTGATAAGCGGCAAGGAAGCATGCGACAAGCAAGCCGAGCATGAAGACGAGATTCTGAGTGACATTCATGAGGTTCAGCGAAAACAGGACTTTGTACTCCGCCTGTTGATATGCCTTCACAGCTTCACGGTAGCGATTGAATTCGTAGGCTTCCGCATTGAAGTACTTGACGGTTTCGTAAGACACCATGCTGTCGTTCCTAGTGCTTGTCAGCATTGATAAGTTTCTGGCGAGATGTGCCACTTACTTGACTGCTTCTTCCTCTCTGTCCGCATTGACCATCTGTCTTCGTATCTCTTGTCGCCACTGAGCCATGCGAATAGTTAAGTAGATATACCAGAAGGTTACCACCGAAAGAACGAGGGCGTAATAGGCGTCGAACTGGGTCAGAAAGTACACGATGGCGACGATGAGGTCGACCATCATTGGAAGGACCTGAAATGTGACCTGCTCGAGGAACGTGTTGATCGAACTGCCTTTTCCGAGTGCCGACAGAACCTCGCCGGTCTTCTTTCCGAGGTGAAAGTCTAAACTTAGACTGTGTACGTGCTCGAAAGCGGCGACAGAAAGCTCTCGGTAAGAGTACTGGCTAATGGGTATCCACAAAGCTGAGCGTAAAGCACCGGCAAGGCCGTTGGTGCCTTGCAAGATCCTGTAGATGATGTAAACGCAAATAGGCCACCACGGCATGCGTACAGGACCATCCTCGCCAGCAAGTATGTTGGTAATCTTGCCAACTTGGATTGGTACAAGAAGGTTTAGACCACGCTGTACAATGACAAGAGCGAAGCAGATGACGACAATGATCTGGAGTTTGCGGTCCCTTGACGGCCAGAGGTATGGGAAGAAGATTGAGTAGCCCCTGAGATACTCCCACCAGCTGCGTGATGGTATGCTCGCCGGTCGCTCCCATCCCGGCGGCGCACCTTCTGTATGCTTGTGTTTACCACCTGTGGCAACTGTCCCATAGCCGTTAGCCTGTCCAATCGCGGACCCATTAGTCTCTTCATTCGAGGTGGCAGCTTGAGTTAGGAGTCCCGTTGTCTCCTCGACGTCTGTGGTAGCATCCTGAGCGGTGCGGCGGTCCTTTGAGTGATAGAGTGCAACGAAGACGACGTAGAACACTACTAACGCCAGCAACACGGCTAATCGGATGCTGTCAATCAAGATATCCCCAAATTCCCAGACCGTCATGGGGCTTTGCAAGCTGCCTTGAGGCACTCGGGTTTCGTCAGTATAAATAAACAAGGAGGTACCAAACAGAAGGATCTCCAAGAGCAGTGCTACCACCCATGTCGCTAGGTGAGTCCAAGTTGGTGACGGTTTGGTGTCAACGAGCGATATTACGAATAGAGAATAGACAAAGAACGAGCCTATGACATAAATCTACATATATCAGTTAGTAAGGATCCATCTCATGACTGATGACGGTGAACACTCACGACGGTGTCTTTGCCACACCACCAGCCCTCGTCTCGCTTGACAAGTGAATGAGTGATAACGGTTGCTGCATTTGCAATAAAGGTTAATGCTGCAATGATAGACAGCCATTGGAACAAAAGTTTCCGAGATCGACTGAAGTCTAAGTTGGTCTCGTTGTCTTCGTCCGTTGGCTTGGCACTCTTCGGTAAAGGCTTTCCGCCTGGTCCAGTTTGGGTGGAAGACGCATCAACAGTATCAGAAGTGCGAGCAGTGGCAATGCTGTGAGCCGTGAAGGCAACAAGAAAGAATACGAGGAGGATGATTGGATTAGCATAGTGCTGCCAGCGAAGCATACTCATTGCAAGAACCTCGCTGGTAACACATTTCAGATTAAGCTGAGTAGTCGAAGCAATCTGCAGCGGCGACTTGAGTGACTCGAGTGTTTCCGTGAGGAATTTGACATCAGCTGAGGTGTACATGCCGAAAGGCATGATGTATACCGTGCTGTGACTATCCCATGTACAAATAACCTTGGAAGTACAGTTGGTAAGAAGTGTATGTTGAAATTATCGAAAGTGAAAGTGTGCCAAAGTAGTTTGAACGAGGCGTTGTCGGTGAGAGTAAACACCGTCACTGGCGTCACGGTAAGGAAGCCCTAGTCTCTCTGCCCCTCGCCCCTTGGTCCTCCTTTACCAAAAGTCTAGAACAATGCCCCGCTGTCAACCGCGGTGCCTTGCAGCTTAACGTAAAGCGCTGCGGAGGAAGGTATATCCTGAGCTCGAGCCAAGTGCGGAATAACAAGCGCAGTATGGCGCCTGACGACCAACTCAAACGTCGGCCTTCGAATACTGCAACGACATCTTCATCTGGTGCCGTCCCTGTCCCCGTTCAGAGCGCTTCATCGTATAAGAATGTCTGGAAGAGACTCATCTATGGCCCGAGTACTTCGAGTTCGCAAGCTACTCCCCCCGATACATCAAGCGGAAATGGACCACGACCGAGTCTTGAACTCATAGGGTAGGTTCTTCCGTCCTTGTCTGCTGCGTGCACTAGCCTGTCTATTTCTTCGAATGACTATCTTCTGTTTCTTCACTCACTATTCCTGAGCTCAAAGAAGCGAGAAAGGCTATCTGCAGGCCGTGGAAGGCACGGAAAGTACTCTTTTAGGAAGGTTCGGTCGTGGACTAACACTTTCTGACCATTTAGACCGGAGCTATCTCAGACCACCGATTATGCAGCGGGTGCAGAGATCGCCGCATTCGACGTTTCCGAAACCAAAACACATGTCGTTCTTGCGGGGAAACACATATTCAAGACAATCCGTGTTGACGGCAAGAAGTGCAAGCAGGAGTTCGACCTCAGGAGCGCTCTCCTCGAGGATGACAATATAGGAGCTTTGGCTACAAGTTATACACTTCAGAGGCAAATACTCGATATACACGATGTGAAATGGTCACACGGGTTATACAATAACTATGTGGCCACGGCGTCAATCAATGGGAAAATAGTCCTCTATGACCTCAATCATCCGGGTGTAGAAGCGGCCAGACTCGAAGAGCACACTAGGCAGGTCCATAAGGTGACATTCAATCCGCATCAAGGCTTCTTGCTCCTTTCTGGATGCCACAGCGGTACGGTCAAAGTATGGGATATCCGGCAAGCGCGACAGGAAGCCATAAAAGTTCGCTCTAGATCCACCATAAACAGTAAAAGCGAGGCCGTCCGTGCAGTTCAATGGTCCCCAAAGGATGGAGTTGAATTTGCCATTGGGACCGACCAAGGTGCCGTCCAGCGCTGGGATTACCGCTTCCCCAGGGATCCAAAGCTGAAAATTCAAGCACATCTCAGAAACTGTACCTCCATAGACTGGCATCCAGACGGAAAGCATCTTGTCAGCGCAAGTGAGGACCAGACCGTCAAAGTCTGGGATTTCTCGTCCAGAGATAAACGCCAGGAAGTAGCTGCCGTTATCAAAACTCCCTTTCCAGTATACAATGTCCGTTGGAGACCACCATGTCTTAATTCAGAGGAAGAAGAGAACGCAGAATGGCAATGCACGCAGATTGCTACGTCCTATGACCAAGACCATTCTGTTGTTCATATATGGGATTTTCGACGGCCTTTTGTCCCATGGAGAGAGCTCAACTACTATCCCCAATGTCCTACCGGTATGCAGTGGAAGGACCAGCATGTGCTCTGGACAGTGGGTCGAGCGGGACTCTTTTTACAATCGGACGTTCATTTTGCACCCAAGATTGTGGACAAACGCCCAATGTCCGTGCTTGCTGTAGCACCAGACGGAACGATGAGTTTGTTCAGTAAGAAGCGTCTGCAGCGGCCCGGCTTCCAACAAGCATATGAGAAAGCAAATCAGTCTACCAGTAGCGCTACCGTGAAGGGCATCAGTCCTGATCTGCTCTTTCCGGCAAAGAGTTCAGCTGATGACAGTCTTGATGACGCCTTCTTACCCTCCTCTTTCAAGCACAGGCGAGGCCGTACCTCTAGCAGCAGGTCTTCGAAGTCATTGGGTGGTACACCGCCGTCTCTTGAGGAATCGAAGAAAGTCGTTCTTTTTGACAAGACTATATCTACAACTAAGTCCTTCAAGCCGAAGCAGTTAGCAATTAGAGGCATCACACCCTTAGCTGCAGCGACTGAGGCATTCATCTACCTTGCGCAGAAGTACAAAGTCGTTCAGATACGCGAGTGTAGCGGCAAAGCTGCTGCCTCTATGATCAGGTGGGTTTGCAATCAAAATGCCCTGCATGCTGAGCAAGCAAATCGGCGTGAACTCGCGCAAATTTGGAGAATTGTTGGTGTTGCTATGGCTGAGCACCTTACCAAACGGCCGGCGCGGGAAACAAAAAATCAGGAGCATGAGATCGCCAAAGGGTCTCAGTCGGCCCATCCCACCAGCGCATTAGCGGAGGAATTCATCAAAACATTCGATATGATCGAGCTAGGTGCCATAAAGGAGCTCGTCCGTTATCATAGTGAGAGTTCAGATGTACAGACGGCGTCCTTCATCCTCCTACAACTAACGCCGCTGTTTCCCGCACCACCTCCTGAAGACTCTACGCCTGAAAAAGACAAAATCCTCAACCACTTCGCCAGAATACTGATCGAGGAGAAAGGCGTCTCTCCCGGAGCAGCGCAAGAGGTTATGAACACTCATCGACAATTATTCGACCTTGACATCTCACCCCTCCACGCAGACGCGATACTGGCAACATACCATCACCAACTTATCGCCTTGCAATTGCACAAAGAAGCCGCACGGCTTCGAAAATACTGCTACCCGACTTACCCTTCCGTCTGGGGCCAAGGTGTTCTAGGCATGGAGGTGCAGCCACGATTGGGGAGGGAGCCAGCACCATGTGCGGTGTGTCGCTCGCAGGCCTCATCATACTCACTGGACGGAAAGGAGGAGCTTACGGGTAATTTTGTCGAAGAGGGGCGGGAGGGCCTCCAGGGGGTTTGCTTAGGGTGCGGACACGGCGGGCATCTGGCTTGCCTGCTCGCTTGGAGCAGTGAGCCAGATGCCGCCTGTCCTACCCAGGGCTGCCCCCACGAGTGTTTCAAGGGAGGAGAGGCGGAGGAGGAGGGGAAGGGGAAGGGGAAGGAGGAGATTTAGCTTTATGCGGAGAACTACGCGCTGTAATGTGCTGTAGACGGGTATTAGTATAGGCTACTTTTTTGGCGCTACGCTATAACCGCAATTTTCTACTTGGTGCACTTTTAGGGATTGATGTAAGATCGTGCGGTTCAATAGAACGTTTAACATGACCTCACCGTCCTCTTTATGCTCCGCGAGGTGAGTAAGCACTTTAGTAGGAGAACTTGCGTGTTTGTGTGTGGGCCGCTGGGCATGAGGATTGCTGTTAGTTAGACTATCGCTGAGCTACAGAGGGGGGTGTAGATAATTGTAAGGAGGAGAAGGAGGAGGGGAAGGGGGAGGGGAAGGAGAGGGAGGAGGTTTGGCTGTATGCGGAGAACTACGCGCTGTGATGTGGTGTAGATACGAGTCAAGAATTAGTTCAGCTTAAAGATCGTGCAACAGCTTTCGAAAAACCACAGTTTACTGCCTCAGAACGCCGCGGCGGACGATGCGTTGGCAGTTCCGTTAGCGATATCGCTACACATCGAGAGTTGGTAACAACGACAGTATTAATGGAGGACAAGAGCAAGGCATTTCTCAGAGAACTTGAACGATTTAGCGGCGACGGCAACAGCACAAACGTACTTGCCTTCACGCGTTAATTTGATACAGTCGCTGTGCAGCACGGTGCTAAAGAGGCTGCTTGTTCATTACCACGTGCTGTCACTGGCAAAACACGAATTTGGTGCGACGAGGAGATTGCAGGAGACCGACAGCTAGAATTACACTTAGCTCACTACCAAGAATCCAGGTGGACCTTCCGAATGAGTTTGGAAGATCGTGCGTCTTGGATGATTCCTGGGCTGGTCAAACGACACCTTATGCATAGTGCATGAACTCAGATAGACAGAGATCTTACTGGCACGATCCTCCCGCCTCGAGACGGCCTTCCCATCGAACAGGTCATCAACCGTCCATATCAAACCAAGCTTGGCTCGTTCCACGGAAACGCCTGTCATCAACCTCCGCGGCGTCAACTTCCCTACCCCACAACGGCCGCCCGATCAGCAGAAGCAACGTCAACTTCCCTCTCCCCAACGGCCGCCCCATCAGACAGCAGGAGCGACGTCGAATGACCTATCCGAAACAAGCCACCGGAGCACCGACGTTGTCCACAGCAGCGGCAGCCTCGGGCGTACTTCGCTGGGGAAGAGTTCCCCCAGACGACGTGCACGACTTCTACGGAGATAGATCCTACTGCCTATTACGCTAGTCCTGCCTCAGTTGATATTTACAACCCCTCTCGGGCGCCGCAAAGAACGGAATTTCCAGCATTTTGGATGAGCCGTCACTATCCGATCCTTTCTGGTGGAGTTCGCGGCCACGCCAAGCAACCAGTTCTATTACAAGGGATTATCAAGAAGGTGCAATAGATCGACGTCGTCGACATTCCAAACGACGTGCACGACTTCTACGGAGAAGACGATCCTACTCTGTTACGGAAATTTAGGTTGGGAGGCGGGTGGTGGAGGTGATCTTGTTTGTTGAGCACGCTCTTGTGCTGGAGATGGCACAGGCTGCTGAGGGGACCTTGAAGGCCGTTTCCTTGCTCTTATGTTTCGAAAGCTGTAATGGCTGCGGCTGGCCCATAGTAGGCTGATCTTCTGCGACAGGCGTTGAGAAGGTATCATGACTGGTAACAATTCATTATGCTCTTGGCTTACGAATCGGGCATCGGCTAACGTGGCTCCTCCTCTTCAGACTCGGGGTTGAGCACTTGGATCAGATCTTCTGGTTGTTGCTCAGATTCAGGCTCTGCTTTCTTTCCCCTCGTCGATCTTGTGGTCTTTGCCTTCTTCAACTTGGTGGTTTTGCGACCAACTGCTGCTTTCCGCTTTCCCTTGTTTGTGGCTGTTAATGCCGTAGACATGTTCGGCAGAATTGAGGTCGTACTTGTATCGATTGATTCATCGAGGTCTGGAATGTCTGTCATGCTCCGTGCCTCACTCTCTGATAGTATTGATATATTTGGCTGTTCAGACCGTCGATTTGATCTTGGAGATAGCCGTGTCGAGGCTTTTGATGTTCTTGCAGACTTGGGAGCTCGGCGTTTCTTCGCTATAGGCGTTTTCGAGGGTGCAGTCGTACCAGCGAAGACGAAGAATGGACATTTAGGATTTCCTCGACAATGCTTATCGCTGCTACAGTCAGTACTGCCATTCATATCGTTAGAAATGCAAGACTACGATGGGTTGTCTTTCGGCTCCCAACCGTCCAGACTCAGCTTGCAGTATGCGCAGCTCACGAAGTCATCGCACTCCTCCGTGGGAGCGAAAGGCCAGCCAGCTTCCACCATCTTCTCCGACTTGCATATTCAAGCTCGCTTGGATTCATGACGCCACCTAATACAAATTGTAGCTCTTCGCGCGTCTGCAGGCCTTGTGCTCGTAGGATCTTCCATCTCATCGGTGTCGTACTTCGCAGACTGCGCGTGGCTCATCATGATCGCGCAGCCCACATTCCGGTGAATGTCTCAGATGTTCTTGTACTGGGTCATCATCTGCTTCCCATCAGTCAAGCGACCTCTCACACAGGTAGTAGACGATATTATCGCTTCCTACGCCTTGGGGCTTGTATTAGAAGCCGGCTTCCGCTACGTCTTCGGTGCTGGCTGACTTGTGTGGCCATCCAGTCTTGGGGCGTTTTGACGTTGCGGGAAAGCTTGAGATTCGCGCCGATAGTGTTGCGTACTCCATCGCTGGTACTTGTACATCTGATGGCCAGGGGTTTGGGTGAATGGAAAAAAAAGATGCGATGCGTTCTTCCAGTCCAGATGGGTCGAACGTAGGGGGACGTTAAACTATCCTACCAAGTTTGGTCTCACAAGCAACTCCGACCCATCCGCATCCAATCTTTAAGCGCCATTATAAAAGGTGCAGGAGATCCCACGCAAGCTGCTGTAGATAAAGGGACAATACATACTACGAAAAATGGTCTGGCCTTTATCGACCTGCGACGTGTTGGCCAACTTAATATGTGCTCCCTCGCATCTGCATCCGCACTCTCCATGCCCATTAGCTCTCCCTTTCGCCTCCATAGACATGATCTAACCAAATAAGAACCGTATTTCCCAGCTCCGTCGGTCTCTCCAACATCATCCAATGCGCCGCATCCAACTCGCGAACAGTAAGTTCCGGCACCAACCCTTGTTTTTGAACAGCGTGGATGCCAGCAGTAAGACAAACCGGATCATCTGATCCGCCCACAAATAATAGTGGCACGCGTACCACATAATTATCCTTGGGAATCTGCTTCTCTGCCTCAAAATTGACATTCCTCAGTTGAGCTTTGTACCAGCACAACGGACCCTCCTGTGGTTTCGTCAGAAGTTGGACTGGTGTGGGCTGAAGAGACCGCCAGCCATGTTAAGCAAGAGATGTCGCAAAACACTCACGGCAAACAGACACCAAATGGGAGAGACTCACCATGCCATCCCGTTTGAACCTCTCCACGAACGCTCTTCTCCGCTCCTCAGTCGCATACTCGGCGGTTTCGGCCCTCTGATCCTCGAGTAGGAAGTCCCTAAGCCGATCCTTGCTACAGAACAGGTCTCTCAAGACCTTGCCTCCACTACTACACGCGTCGAACAAACTGTCCAGATGGTCCTCCAACACCTTCGCTCCCTCGGAACTCGTAAAGAGATACCAATACCAGAACGGAAAATATCCTATCGTGCTTTCAAAGGTAACTCTCATCTCTTCGAGGTTCACCGGCTTCTCTGAAGGAGGTTGATACGCCACATTCATCAGACACATCGCGTCAACGCGATCGGGTCGGAACAGGTAGACGCGCTGTGCGAGAGCGGAGCCCCAGTCGTGGCCGACGGAGACGCATTTCTGGATTCCTTCCGCGTCGAGGATTTCGATCTGATCGGCGACCATCTTGTCCATCGCATATGCGTGGGGGTCAGTTGGTTTGGATGTCCCAGCATATCCCAGGCAGTCAGCGGCAACCACACCCTAGATCAGCGAATGTCAATAACGCTGACGCGATCTTGGAGTAGCGCATGAGCGGAATATGCGACAGAAGCAATAAGACTTACATAGCCGTGAGGAACAAGATGAGACGTGATCAGATCGGACCACAGAGCTGCTTCGTCAGGCCAACCGTGGCAAAGGAGCAGTGTGGGACGTCCTAGTTTGGCTGAGGAGGTGTAGTAGGTGTACGTGAAGCCGCGGCTGACTCTGAGGCTTTTCTTGTTTAAAGTCTCCATGTTGTCAGCGATGGAATAAGTGAATGTGTCTCTACGCTTGTCAGTCCACTGCCACTACTCCGAGGTGTAGAACTCAATGACGACGTTGTGTGCTTGCGTTGTTGAATCTTCGCTCGGTTTAGCGACTACAGGTAGAGTTCGAGTCTTTGTGAAGGAGTGGCACACAGTCTGTATATGCACTCTGGATTACCGTTCCAGTGCCGTAATTGTACAGATTTTGGTCGAGCCGGTGCACGAGTGTACGGTAGCTTTTGGGGCCAGCTATGCAACTCTGTCCGCAGCCGGAATCTCGCTTGGGTTAGCCGTGGTTAGCAGCTCGGTTGAAGCTATGTGGACTAACCCTCTGGATGAAATATGAGGGTTTTGTCAAGAGTGTGTGTACCTATGAGAGGAGGATTACGGAACACGATGATGCGGAGTCTTCGTGACCGAGGTAGAGGTCTTGAGCCAGAAAGCTTACTGTGCTTTGCAAATCTCATTTCCAAAGTGGTCAGGAGTCGCTGTCGGAACTTTTATTTTTTGAAGCGGTCGCAAATCACACCTTTTCTATATTAACTCTACAACAGATTAATTTCTAGACTTAAAACTAAGGTGGCTACTAGATCTATATAAAAGCTATCTATACCGAGAATATTTTAAGATTATCTTAATATACTATTAAGAGAATTAATTAAAGGTAGGGCTACCGAGCTTTGCTCGCTTTCTTGATAGATCTCTAGCCGAGCTTCGGCTAGGATCCTTAGAAATTCCGAAGCAAACCTCGGCTCGTTTGAGCGTTCTACTAAATTAATTTATTTTTATAATTATACTATAACGTGTGTATATAAATCTATAAAACTTCTAAGGCTAATAGTAGATATACTAATCTTTTAGCCTCTTAAGTTTTATAAATTAACTCCTAAGTGGTAGAAAGTTATTAAGGAAATGCGCTTTTTGGCGATAATAGTTTTCCGACAGCGACTCCTGACCATTTTGGAAATGAGATTTGCAAAGCACAGTACACGGACCTCAGAGACCCTGGGGAAAATCAAGTCAACAAAGATCCGAGTGAAATCCACCAAATGGTTAGGTAGGTATATCGATGTTCCTATCGCAGTCACTGTATTCACCCTCGCAATCACTGGTCAACAACCCTGATGTACGCCAGTCATGAATCAAAGCCTTCGAAGTCCTCTCGACGGTTCCGCATCTGGGACTCAAGCTCAACTCACTGCTGCTTCTACCCCGTCCCGAGATGGTGCGAAACGGGCGTCGAGAGCTTGCTATAATTGCCGGCTGAGGAAAGTCAAATGCGATTCAGATGTTACTGGAGGTCTTTGTCACAACTGTCGGCAGGATGAGGTCGAGTGCGTGACCATAGAATCTCGCCGAAGCAGAAAGTATCGTCTGAAAGCACGACAGCTCAGAGAAACAGATCCCGCTCGAATAAACTACGGATCTGAAAGTCACAGCAACATAGGTCCTCACGCTAGCGTCTATGTTTCTTCTGGTATAGGTCAGTCAACAGCAGATATCGTCCCGAGTCCCATTTTCCCACGACGGTCACTGCCTGTCGCAGTCGAACCAGTAAGCACAGATGCAGAATCATCGCGCGAGTCGGTCAACCTTCCTGCTGGTATTCGTGGTCCTCGTCAAGATCTTGATTCTCAAGACTACCAACACTTAGTTGCAAGAGGAGCTTTGACTGTGCCAGAGGTAGCACTGCGGGACGAACTCCTGCTATCTTTTGTGCTATACGTGCATCCTTATTAGCCTGTCCTAGATGTACGGGATCTGCTTAACTCAATATATCTGCAAACAGACTCTGGCCAATGCAGCTTGTTGCTGTTTCAAGCAGTCATGTTCGCTTGCTCCGCATTCGTTAACATGCGCTTGCTCGAGAAGACTGGGTTCAGCTCACGGCGGTCTGCTCGGAAAGCGCTTTTCGAAAAAGTGAAGGTAAGAGGCACTTGAAAACCTGACGTGTACCAGGACTGATCTCATATTCCCAGCTCTTATTCGAGCTTAATTAGGAGACGGACCGTATCACGATTATACAGTCCCTGCTACTTTCGAATTACTAGTACCTATGTCTAGAGGATCAAAAGGACGCCTGGTATTGGTTGGGAGTGTGTCTGTCTTTGAGCACTAGCATTGGTCTCAATGATGATAGTCAACACCTCAAGCTAGCAACCCTAGTGAGACGACTATAGAGACGTATATGGTGGGTGTGCATCTTGCGAGATCGCGTACTCGCCGTCACCACTCGGAAGTAACTATATATCAGAGAGGAGGAGATTAGTACACCTTTTTTAACTCTTAACGACTGTAAGACGGCCCCGATCAGCTCCAGCGTTGCTGCCCGGATGGGATCGACACTACTTTGCGACCCATCGACTAGATTAACGCTGGCCCGCCTATTCATCAAGAAAGTGAAACTTAGCCTCTACGCTGCCCGAGTTGTGGCACAAACATACTCGATAACGGGGCACGCCATGGTCATAACGGATATAGTGATGCTGTACTCGCCCAGAAGAGATTTGCATGCTCTGTCCGAGGCTGTAAAGATACACCATGACTTGGAACAATGGCAGAGCAGTCTCTACAGCGACTGTGTCTTTGCTCCGAATCTTTCCGAGAACATCGCTGACTCGAGAGTGCTCTACGTGCAGCGAGCAGCGTTACGGATGTTCTCGCTGGTCGTTTCCGCGACCCTTTACATTCCCTATCTTCGGACAAAGATCACCTCGCCCGCGTTGAATTCATTCCTTGAGAATACTGTGCGACCTTATCTGGCAAGCATGGGGAGCGGAGCGGCTGGGATGGCAGAAATCTTGTTGCAGCACGATCTCGTAAAATACCTTCCTCCACTATCAATTGCGTACTTTCTTCCAGCAACTGTGAGACTCATCGCCCAACTTAAACGCAGCTCACACGAGTCTCGTGGTAGCCTTGAATACCAATATCGGCAGTGCTACCGAGCCCTATTGCAGTTGCGCGAGACCTGGCATATTGCTGATTCCGCATGCGCTATCGTCGAAGGACTGCTCTCGAAGTCGGGAGCCATGAGCGTGTCGGACTCGACTGCAGCCGTCTACCTGGACCAGGATCAACCTCGAAATCAGCGTCAGCCCTCGGACCCTGACGACCAAGCTACCGTACCAGACATTGTGTCTGCAATAGCGCAACGCGGTGGAACTTTCGACCAATTTATTTGACAACGTACTCTGGTCGGAGCTCGAACCTTGGTTTTGGTCTCCGACTGGAGACCCACAATGGGTGGACTTTGAAAAGCCACCCAGCAATTCTGCCACACTTGAACGCCCAAAAGTGCATCAGAACAACGCCATGGTTCCAAGTCCGCTTTCGAACGCAGTCTGGGATTACTCCAGGTGAACAACTTCAGATGACCACCATCGGACGCCGTATGACGTTGGGTGCCGCGTTTGTTTGCTCGCTGCACGTTTACGCCCTCCTAACAATAGCTCTGTGAACGAGATGTGCTGTCTCTTCGGGCGCGCTAGCATTGGGGCAGTGGCCGACATCCAGTTGGGATGTATCGATCTTGCGACCAGTCGTCTCTTCGAGAAACTCGATTCGCTCCTTTTGGAAGTCTGGAGGCAAGATCTCATCCCTTGTGCAGAGAATGTATGTCACTGGGATATATCGGTAGCTGTCGTACGATACCTTGTCGGTAAAGCTTCGAGACGATTGCATTGACATCCTTCCGACCCATCTCAAGCCCTTCTCGAGTGGCAAGTCCGAGAACACCTTTGCGGCACTGAGTTCGGGAACTTGACGTAGATATGTTGCATCCTGTTCGTGCAAAAGCGAGTCTCAGTCAGCTCAACCCATCTCAATATGCAGCACAAGAAGCATACTCATAGGAAGAAGCAAGAGATTGCCAACATACCTCGTCTGCAGCAACCATGAAATCATACTTGGGAACATTCTTGCACACTTCGGCAGATGATTCACCAACTGGTCCGACGATGCAAGTCAAATACACAATCCTAATAATGCCTCCTCTCCGACCATTGCTTGCCCTTTCGTCTTTGCCGAGACCGTGTGCTGCGTCTGTCCCAACAAGTCCGCCGTAAGAATGGCATAGCACAACCACCTCTTTGCCAACGTCACAAAGCTCTTCCAGCTTGCTGTGGAAGAAACCTGCATCTTCAAGCAGTCCCGCTGGTTCTTCCGGTGGGGATCGACTGGCGGACAAGAGGTCATGAACGTGTACTTCGTACCCGCCGCTCGACCTGAGGTACTTGGCCAGATTGTTGTACATTGCAGCTGGAGACCCGGCTCCAGGCACGATCAGGATAGTTGGCGTCATTATGGTTGTCTCAGATGCTTTTCAAGATGCAGTGACCTTGTAACGTGAAAAGGGAGGATATGTGAGCAAAGGTTTGTTCGTGTCCTGACCGTGTCCCTACTGTGGTTCCATATCAACGTTGCAAAGCAACCCTGTCAGTTGGCGGCATTCTCTCATTAGATTGCATGTAGCTCCGGGAAAGGCCCGGCTAACCTAAGACATCTCACCAGCGCCAAGTCCTGCTGTCGAAGATGTTCGCCATCTCGCGGTTAGCACATGATGCTTGTCGGATACTTTCAAATTGGGACGCGCATCGATGATATCGACTCAATTAGTGAAGGCACAGAGAAGTCGAATGAAGTCACAGACTCGTAAATTGCTACACGCATCACGTGTAAAGTGGCTTGGCGTAATGACGCGCCTACTTCATTCATCCAACTGGCACTTCTTGCTTATTCTGCTAGTCACCCCTTTTCTGCTTCGAGAACTCGGGACTGACTTCGGACAAGCCAGAGTTCTCAGTTAGAGATCAGTGGTGTCAGAACACTGCCACGGAGCCTAGCCGCACGCATGAAGTGCTTTGGAATGCCCTCAACTTTAGCCGTTCGTTTACCGCTCCTTTGCCGATCCATTGCCGATGCTTTAGCAAATCTCGTCTCATGGGTGAGGAGTAAAGTCTCCCGACGATCTGGCCTACAACCTTTACATCAGCAAGAGCTCACTTCGAAAGAGGTGATGGCCTATCGCTGCTCACCATTCAGCGAAGTTCAGGTCGCAGCTCTTGAACGGGAAGTCTCCTCATGTTCCAGACCTTGTTCATTCTATCCGCCATGGGAAAGACTTTGTGGGGAAAGTGTGCCTCACCATTGCCGGCTAATCAGTCAGATTCCCCTCTCCTCCCTTGGTGTAGCCCTTTAGAATAGCAGGGGATTCATAAACTATCTTTGTCTGCTCGAGATTTTCCTGTCCTCGACTCTGGCAGTTTGAATCTACATTCATCAAAAGCTAGCCCCGACATGCCGTAGTGATGGCTAATCTAACCAACTACAACGTGGCAGTTGCGCTAGTGGTTGCACTGGGCGGCTTCAGCTATGGATTTGGATTTGGTGTGTTCACCACCACCGTCGGACAAACAGGGTTCTATTCCTACTTCGATCTTGACCGTCAGTCTCTTTCTGTGCTTACTCTGGTGAAAGAAGTATCTCGGTGACTTGTGCTACAGCCAAAAGCAATTATACAGCCAACTATGGCCCTGTTGAGTCCCTGTCAATTGTGGTGTATCTAACACATCACCTCTAGCATCATCGATGCCGGAAACTCCCTTCTGAATGCAGGAGCAGCCATCGGTGCGATCGCCCAAGGCTTCATCGCAGACCGTCTGGGTCGAAAGAGAGCATTCGCTATCGCTACAACGTTATGCATTGTTGCTGGCGCACTGTTGGCAGGCTCAGTCCATATCGCAATGCTCATCACCGTGCGATTCATCCATGGCTTCGGTTTGGGAATGACCATTGCTCTGGTACCGCTATACTTGACCGAAATCGCTCCTGCTCACCGCCGCGGAAGGCTCTCAGGTCTGACTACAGCTGGATTTGCCATAGAGTACCCAACGTACGTCTCCTCACACGATCTAATCCGACGCCAGATGACACATCGTCTCAAGTCGTCTCCGGTCATAAGTCGTCTCAAGTCATAGCTGACCACTTGGCTTCTTAGCGTTGGCTTCATATCCGTTGGCACCTACTATGCAATCAATGAGACCATCCAATGGCGGGTGCCACTGGCGTTGACCATTGTCGCTCCACTAGCTCTGCTGGCCGGTCTTCGCTTCATCCCAGGCAAGTCATACCTCATTTTGCAGCTGATGAGGTTTATCGTGCTGATTGAGACGACAGAGTCCCCTCGCTACCTGGCCTGGGCTGGTCGGAACGAGGAAGCATTGAACGTCATCCTGCGGTTGCATCACGATCCACACGATCCCATAGAATCTGCTGCTCATGCAGAGTACACACAGATCGTCCGTCAGGTCGAATTTGATAAGGAATCCAAAGCAACATACTGGGAGATGTTTCGTAGACCTTCCTGGAGGCGCAGAAGTCTACTGGCAATGTTTATACAGTGAGTCTGGCCCAAGTGAATTCATCTGCCTTGAGAATGAGGCTGTCATTTGCTAACCTGTCGCAGATTCGGGGCACAGTCTACAGGGGTACGCCGATACCAGATTAGGTGTCCATTGATCCAAAACTTGCTAAACGACATACAGATTCTAGGAATAGCAAAATTCCTAGTTTTGATATTTGGGAATTTGGGTCTAACCGGCGTGATGCCTCTCGTACTAAGTGGTGAGGCTACCAATCCTCCGGCACAGTCTGTGTTACTGACACTGTTTTCGCAGCTGTCTACTCTACTGTGGGAACCGTCTTTGTCTTCATCGTACTCTTCGTGGTGGACAGAGTTGGCCGCCGCACAATGTTCGTAAGTGGATCCCTTGACAAACTCGTCTGGCCTCAGTCCGGAGAAGCGTTCTGACGATTTTTGTACAGTCATCGGCTTCCCCTCTCTGGCAGTATGCCGCCTTGCTGAAGCATTGCTGCAACATCGCTACCTTGGGACCAATAGCTCCGGAGGCTTGGCCGGTTGCCTGGTTTTCATATATCTGTACATCGTCTGCTACCAATTCGTCGATGCACCTTCATTCATCTGGTACGCAGAAATCTTCCCAACCACCATTCGTGCCAAAGGTATCAGTCTGGCATTCTTCGCGTACTTCGTTGGCGCCATCACCTACACCTCATCTCCGGCCTTGGCATTCAAGCACATGTGAGTGCCTCCTGTTCTCGTGTACTTAATGATTAGGGTCGAGCTGATCCCTTCTCCTTCCAACAAACAGAAGCTGGCGGATGTATCTCGTCTACATGGCCTTGTGCATCTCCTGTGCCATCATCGTATACTTCTTTGTACCAGAGACCAAGCAATTCCCTCTTGAGGAGATCGGCGCTCTGTTCGGAGACAAGATCGTGGTACATCTTACAGATGATGGCCATGGCATTGTCGAAAAGCAACTCGAGCTATCAGATGCGCCGATGGAGGCCATGCGAGACCGTGAAGAGCAAGAGGAAGATTCGAAAAGTCCGACTACTGGCGTTTGCCACGTGGAGTCGCCTGGTCGAGGGGTGCACCAAGCGTAGGAGCCCTCAGCGGCGAAAGGCCTTGGCAGGTCTGGTGTTCGCTCTGCGCGAGGCAGCTTAGCAGAATTCGGTCTCAGACTCAAGGTGTGTCGAACCCAAGACGGATGATATCGATTGTCACTTAACAACAGGTCAATGGTCATAATTATTATTCTTTGTTCCATCTTACAAGGACTCTTTCTGCAGCATATCGATGTCACCAGCATGCGACCGCTCGAACATTCTTCGCTAATACCATCAGCCAGTTAAGGTTCCTGCGAATTCGCAGCTTATCCGTCTGTGTGATTTGACAACACATGTCGACAGCCATTATCACTATGGCCCCCGGACGAATTTCCCGGACGAATTTCCGACACTGCGCCACATCGCGAGCGTCATCATCCCTGCCCAATACGATCCGTTATGGCGCCATGAAGTATCCATACGTGGGCTCGAACTCTGGATACGGGTAACGTCTTCTTCGAGAACCATGCATGGTATAAGTCAAGGCTCGCCCGTGTATTATATAGTGGCAACTCATAGAACGCTTGTCTTATCTCACGCAAGAAACGGGTAACAGTGTTATTAAGGTACTTATCCGCACGAAGACCAGCGATGTGTAGGACCATCTAGCATAGAGGATTTAGTTTTCTACCTAACTTTAGTACTCACACTCTGCCTATATATTGCCGGAAAGAGAAGAGTTAAGATTGTTGTTTTAAAGGAACTGTGTGGTAATTCGCTGAGCATAAAACGCCTTTGCGAGATTGGATGGGTCTAGCTTATGGGTGGGTAGCGATGACAATCTATAAGGTAGTAGGTTTAAGAGCCCTGATTTAAGGCAAATAGTATGATGAACTGAAAGATATGATATCTACACCTAGATGCGGGGTTGAGCAGAACAGAGACCCACCCATCCCATCCATCAATCCCTTCCCTGCATTCTCTTGAGGTTTCCCTTTCCTTTCACTACACACCCATATACTCTCCCTATATTTATTCTCTCCCAGACTTGATACCTATTGCTATCTCCCCTATTCATCGACCTTCAACCGCGGAAGGAAGGAAGGAAGGAAACGAAAGCGATCACCATTTACCGGCCCAAGTGCTTGCCATCGAACCATAGCTGCCACCAGCCTTGGCCGAGCCGCTTGCCTTTCCGCTCTTCTTTCCGCTCTTGCCTGACTTCTTGCCAGACTTGCCCGACATCTTGCCACTTCCCTTTCCTGATTTCCCAGATATCTTGCCCGACTTCTTCCCGCTCTTGCCACTTCCATTGCCCGATTTTCCTGATTTCTTCCCAGACTTCTTGCCCGATTTCCCAGACCCAGACCCGGCTCCGTAAGCCGCGCCGGGATACATGGGGCCGCCAACGGTGTAGCACGGGCCTTGCTGGGATGCGGCGAGGCTCATGCAAGAAGCATCTTTGCCCTGGCAGTAGGATACGCATGCTGAGACGGTGGTCGAGGGTGAGCTCCCGGCCGGGGGCTGGCCGACGGTGGAGGGTTGGCCGCTGCTCTGCGATGGGTAGCTGGCTCCGGTGGACTTGGGCTGGCTGCTGCCCTGCGAAGACTGCGATGGGTAGCTGCCTCCGTAGGGGATGGCTGAGGCAGCGGCCACTGCATTCTCGAGTGTTAGTATGGAGAAACGTGAGAGAGAGCTGGAAGGTTGTGGGGGAGGGCTTACCGAGGGCGACAATGGGGAGGATAGAGAACTTCATTTTGATTGTTTAAGAGTTCGACTGAGTGAGATGTGCTGGAAGGAAGACTTGTTGCTTTAAAAGACGAGGCGGTATTGGCAAAAGATCGAATTCAAATGAGTGACTGTTGTGTTTGAATGAGTGACTGAGGTGGGTTAATGAACGGAAGGTGGGTGTATGGTGAGGTGCTTTATATACTGCCTCCACTGAGTTCCTGGATTCATTTTCAGAGGCGGTATTTATTTTTGGACAAAACGGGCTGCTAAGTGAGAGATCATCATCCTTACTGAGTCTGATCGCCGTGACCGTCACGCGCCAAGACGTACGCCGAACTACATACGGCTTCGTGGAGATTGGTCTTTCGATACGTGGCGCAGGAAGCACATTGAGCCCAAGAAGCCATAATAGTTAAAAACAAAAATAGGTGGCTCAGTTCACACAGCCATCACAGCATAGATATCTTTACAACATTAATCCTTTCGTATTAACAGAAGTCTCTTCCGAAGGGCTGTCATCTTCCCTCTTCACATGCATAGCAGTAACATATTTCGTTGCGAAAAAGCCAGCAAAAATGCGTCATGTCAACGACCCCGTAAGTCCAAAGCCACAGAGCGACTGCAGTATGCTCGTCACGCGCTAAGGCGTAAAGCCCGATTGCGTCTTCGTGGAGATTGCTTTTCGATACGTGGCGCAAGAAGCATATTAAGCCAGGAAGCCATAATTGTACAAACGGAAATGGATCATTCTATGTACACACCCAGTCTAGGTTTCTACAGCATTGATTACGTAGTATCGTTAGCGGTCCTCCAAAGAAGGAGATCATCTTAACTCTTACACGGCAGTTAGTGTTTTGTTTGCAGAAAAGCCAGCAAAAATGCGTCGACAAGAACGTAGGAGCCCAGAGCCGGCCCGAACGACTACTGCAGTGATGTGCTAGTAGAGAGAGTTTAGTTCCGCGGGCCTAATCAGGGCTGAGAGAGTGGAGGGGACGTGCACAACGCGGGTAGGAATGATTGTGTACCGGTGGATTGGAGATGCGGCATGGCGTACTACAAGGCTAGGCAGCAAACTCCACGCGGTGATTTCTATCTTTACACGTAATTGGCGACATAGGGTAGCCGAGTCGAGTGGACGGAGTAAGTACTGTTAGCTGACCTTTGCATGTTTTCGCTCGGGGCAAGACAAGACAGGAAGGACTATCTGCTAAGGGAAGGTCTCCAGGTAAATTTTGCTCTTAGGAAAGAACAGTATTGAACCAGCGAGCCACCCTGGGTAGGGCGAAGGCCCTCGGTCCCGGCCAAGAAGACAGTCGAAACCGGAGATATGATGTGAAGCGTGAAAGTTTACGTATTTCCGTCCACAACTGGTAGAACTGTGGATAAGATTGCAAGTAGGGTTGGTGGGGTCTCAACGCCCTCCTAATGTCCACATTAGCGTATGGATCGACGGGACGTCAGTGACGGGCCAAAGCGAAGCACAAAAACGCCTCGGAACGCAAGCGAGTGAGGCGTTGGCGCGGTGGGAAAACGCGCTCTCAACCTTACTGTCTAGCGTAGACCCGTCAAAGTCGGGTCACCGCGAGCGTCTGGCATGGCGTGGTACATATCCAATCGTGGCCGGAGTCGGGGGCGCAAAACTAAGTCCTCGGTCGGCAGACAGTGCACCATAGCTTTGCTCTTGTTTTCACGCCCACAACCACTAGTCTCTACTCAGCGGAAGTTGCTACAAACGAGCTGAAGTCTTGAAGCGGATCTCCAGAAGGGGGACTAAGTCACACAAGCCAGTGTCGAAACAACCAATCACGTCCAATAGACTTCCAAGTTTAGGACAACGATCTCGACTGTCTTCCTAGCCACTCATCAAAGTGCAACGAAAACTCAAATCCTTTCTGACAGATACTTACCGTAGTTCTAAGAGCCGCAAGCCTTTGTGCAGAAAGAGTATGCTGACAATATCTTAATACTTGTCTCGTATGAGATGATGCGAGTGTGAATTTCACGTAGTGGTACCCGGCGCGAGATAGTACTTGCGCTGTTCTCGAGGAAGACGGGACGACGAAGATCTAAGGTTCGAGATACGGGCGTCGACGCGTCATCATCCTTGCCCGATACGATACACTGTATCCACTATTGCGCCATAGAGGTACAAGCGGTCGGGATGTGGGGTGGAGTCGGAAATGTGTCGCCGGACCCTGACAATCCATCTTTAATGTGATCTGGCAAAGGAATTTGGAACTTGCCACGAGATACCGGGCGGTACGACCTCAATACGACGGGCCAGGACTACCCGCATCGACGCACAGTAAGGGCCCAATAACAACTCAGAAGATTCCTATTCGAGTGCCCGCTCTATTTATTCGATATTACCCCATCCATCTACTATTCTCCTCTCAACAAGCGTGCGCGGGAAGGGTAAATCCACTTGTCTATGCAGCGCACTGTCCAACTCCCTCTATCAGCGAAGTGGACTTGTTGCCTCATCGAGTGAAGCGGCATCAGATACTGTCGAGAATATGGGAAGTGCCTTTTACCCAAAATTATCGATAATTATAATTTAAATGGCATATTGCGCCGCAAGCCACGCAATATTTTGCTTTTTTGGCTTAACGTCATCCCTCAAATCAAGTACGCGCTGAACGATCGACAGCAGAACCATGTTATATGCCCGGGTACATGTCCACTGTGATATCGACACAAGAACAAATCTCCGCGTTGAAGTCGGAAAGACTTCCTTCATCCAAAATGCCCGAACTTCTAGACCAGCACTCTGACATGGACGTTCACCCGTGATGGATCAGGTCTACATCCGTTGGAGCCGTGACTTTAAGATCATCGCTGAAATCAAAGGAGTCTGGACAATCATCACCGGAGAAGAACGAATCACTCTCCAAGCCTGGGCGGATCGCTTACTTCACCCCAACGTCAAAGATTATTACCTGTGCTAAGGCCAAAGCAGCTATAGAGGGCGAGATACAGACGTGGAGATCTCCTCACTCAAGAGTCAAGAGTATAAGCTGGATCTTGAGGAACACGAAAGAAATAGCAAAAGGGTTCGCTATGCCAATGCTCTTCTTGCATAGTGGGTTGATCCCTCCGATGGGAAAATTCAAAGCTTTAAACCACCTCCACTTACTTGGGAATGGATCAAGTCTCAGTATAAGAAGCAAGATACGAGAGCGCGGGACATTGCTGTCTCTCTTCTCGAAGCACTAAGTTCCTCCGATTTTGTTAACACTCGTAACGCAGGAAGTTGTTCACATCTCGTAATATTTCAGGTATTATTGAATCCTGCCGGTATCGATCGCCTTGCCTCACTTACAGTCATTTCATTTACGTCCTGGGTTTAGTACCTCCGTATAGTGTAAAAGGACTTCCATTCCATCGCTCAAACACCCCACCCCTCTAAAGTCCTCTGAGAATCGTTGCCGACATACATCGACCAAAACGCCTCAATCACCCCCGGCGCTGGCCAGAATAATGTGGGGATGGAATATTAACCTCAATGTTCCCATTCTGACTTGCGCTTGCGGCAAAGCGAATATTACACCGGAAGGAAGATGGAGATGCTTGCTCGCCGCTGTCCCACCCACGGTGGTGAGAACGCCCATCGCCCACCACGCGAATGCGAATCTGCGGCATCAGTATCATCAGCAGTAGATATGACGAACCGACGTCCTCCCCTGTGCGACGCGACGAGTCCAGAGGCAATAGAGTAGAAGAAGCCTTAGAACGATCACCGGTGACAAGCTTGTCGCGCCTTCTCCAGGACCCCTCCGCCGGCTTGCGGGATGGATACTGGTACACGCTGTATTCTCGTGAAATAATTGCCTAAAGACTGACTCCACTCCTACTCCGCGCCTTCTACGAAGCATCTTCCCTAGGAACCCCAACGAAGGAAGCACTACCGATCCCAGTGAGCTTCTTTTATCAGCTCCGGGCTCTCGCTCTCATCTCGCCGACATGCGTTGTGCACCTCTCGGTCTTTTTGTTGAGTTTCTATCAACTTTCCACATTTGAATTATCACAAGTTCAATACATTTTCTTGCTTGACGCAGATTGGGGATGGTGAGTGCCCGCTTCGTTTCACTTACGCCGCGAAAAATGATATCCTAAGCGCTGTGAGAGTATAGGTGGGTATGTGTTGCGCGGCGCGGAATAGGGCATATCCAAGGCTGGTCAGGTCCAAAACTTAGGGAAACCAGGCATCGCAATGAGGAACCGCAATATGTTAGGTGCTTCGTGAATAGCATTTCTTCTCTTCCCGTATTGCAAAGAAAGAAAGGGCACTAAGCACGCAGCCATAACTGACGCTCTTTCGGCGCGATAGAAATGGAAAGTAAAGCGGTACCCCAGGGATCGGTACGATTTGAAATATCCCCGCTCAGGAAAATGAAGCGTGCGCCCAGGAGGGCTATTTAAGAGCAGAGCAAGATAGACACAGCCAGGGTGGTCGATAGACCGACCGACCAAACCGAGGCCTGCTGTCGGTCTGTTTAAAGAGGATAGACGTCGCCGTCGGTCTGTTTGAGGAGGTTTGCAGTCGGTTCAAACGGTTGGGATTATTCAAACGGTCTAGACCGTTTGACGTCTGTTTGCAAACTATTTGAATATAAAGGGTGTAGGAAGGGTAGAGGGCCTACTATAGTACAAATCAACAAAATTTCTTCGAGATATTCTTCTATCGCCACCAATACGCCACCAATACACCATATATACGCCACCTATACACCATATATAAACCTATTTTCTTAGCTATCCAAACCATCCAAACGGTCTAGATTGTTTAGATACTCGTCGTCGGCCGGTTTAGATAAAGACAACTCCGCTGTCGGTCGGCCTATCTAAACCAACAGACCAAACGGTTTGAATTGGTCGGTCTATCGACCACCCTGGACACAGCGCTCTTCTCAGCCAGAAATATGGCATTGCCTCCAACGCCTGGCGGAACGGACTTCCGAGGTGTCTTCAGTACTTCTTCTTCGTACTCATAATCTAAGAGAGCTGAGTAGGTAACTGAGAGTCGTGTGCGCCACCTAACCCCAAGCCAGAAAATACCCCCTCCATTTGGAACGGAGCATTAGTTAGGTTACAAGCCGTTCCGTTTATAGTCCTTTGATACCGAAGAATGCAGAAGTGATATTTTCTCTCTGTTCAATATCCGATCCCTCCTTGTCCTTCGTAGAGTCTGCGGCACACTCGTATCCAGAGAATAGCTGTCTCTTTTGTTTCATAGACAAACCTCCCGTCCTTCATTAGCTTTCCTTCCTCGCTGGAACAGCCCCGTGTGCCCCGGTTCATCACTATGCTATGCATGTCTTTTATTTCTTTTCACCATGATCGAGCTGCAAAGCCAGAAGCCACACACACCTTAACGTCCCAGATGCATGCATTTGGGAGTCGACCATCTCCTCTCCGCAGCGCCAACATTTCTGCGAAAGAGCCAAGGGGGTATTGTCCATGCATCAAACAACCATCTATGGTCTTCTTTCAACACTTCTTCCATCCTAAATCTTTTTTCCGCATGATCCTTCTCCCTCCAGCTAGTTACTGCGCCGCGCTCTCAACCTCTTCAGCCCACGACCGCCCTTGTCCTATCCCCTCTCCCTCTCCCTGTACCTGTACCTGTACCTTTCGCTCGACCTCCTCCGCGCCTGGAGGTGCCGGTGCGCCCATGCTCGTCGCCACTTTATCCTTATCCTTATCCCTCGCCATCGTCGTCGGAGGCAGCGCAGGGAAGTCATCCTGCTGCGGCACTCTTTGCTGCTCTGCCTGCTGACGGTGTGCTTGACCACTCGCGTAAGTGCCCTCATGAGCACCACCTCTTCCACTCCCTCTGCCGCCACTTCTGGATTCGCCTCTACCCCTGTTGCCTCTCCCTCTCTTATCGCCTCTTCGTGCATAATCTCGATAGCGTCTGCCCTTGCCCTCCTCTTCTCCATCATTAAACCCCTCCACCACATCCTCCTCACTCCTACCATGGCCATCGTACAGCACGGCCCCATGGGCGCCCCTCCTCAACCCACTCCCGCCCCTTACACC
>JAGFMK010000529.1:0-17595 GCA_021030975.1 Lichenothelia convexa | reverse complement strand
TTACCTTGAGGTTTGGATACGGCCTTCCTGGTCAAGGCAGTGGGATTGAATGGTGTGAGAAATTAATCGATGAAGCCAGCGATTGGGAATCCGAGGACATGATTGACTTCTTGCGTGCATGCATGATACTTAGGGAACCGAAGTCAAGACGATCAGCTAGCGCCTGCATGTGTATAGCAAAGCGTCTCGCCAGTCCGGAAGCCCGTGCCTAACGCCAACGCCCGCTTCCTATGCTGGAGGACTTGAAGCAACAGCCGGTGGCTATGGTGAGAGAGAGTACCATGTCGTCAAGCAAGTAAGTTCCCCCAAGCGTTCTATCTTGAATGCCATAGGCTAACCTAGACTGTTCATATAGCAAAGCGAATCCACCAAGCGGGGAGCTCGATTCGCCGGAAATCCGCTGCAGGAGCCGGCTTCCATCGTATTATATGTCTCTAGTTTGGGAAGGGAACCAGAGGGGAGCGGTTTGCGAAGTCATTACAGGGGACAGCTGCCTGCGGAGGATCTGGACAACAACATTCCTACTCAAGGCGGAGATAAATGAGGACAAGGTTCGACCGATACTGGAAGGCGCTTAGAGGCGCGCCTACTCTCCTGCATCAGGCGGCCGCAGTCACGCCCCCGATACTGTTCAAGTGACCAATGATGCACATGGCGCTTAACATTTCAAGGTTCTTGACCGACATGGAGACCATTGGAGCGTTCACGGTGGCCCCATGGCATCAGTCGACCACGGGAATGGTGAACGTTACCCAAGATCGGGAAACAACCGCGGCCAGATGTGCGGACACTGAGGGAACGGAGCTGCAGATGTTCACCAAGGCTCTAGTTAGTGTGCCGATGCCTACTCCGGCGGAAATCCAGAACATCAGAAATAGTAAACATTTCTTGATGTAAGATAAAAAGGAAGACTTATGAACTTACGACTAGCTGCACAATATACCATTAGTGTTCAGCAGCTGGGCGCCACTAGTGCTTTTGCTCAGGCAGCCTGCTTGTGAACATTTCTCAAACTATTCTGTATTACTATCCTAAGAACAGCAACTGACTGTATAGATACTGATGGCCGAAATTGGAAAGGGAAGTCGAGAAGCTCCACGCGCATTACGAAGGTCAAGAGACTATAAGCGACTATTGAGAGGATGAGGTTATCTGTGGCTGGATACGCTCCTTCGAAAACCAAAACTAACATTTCTCCTTGAAACTCCAGTTTTAAAAGCTTTATCACGAATAGATAAGGGTATCTGCAACACCGACTGCATAGGAGTTCTCAAGGGTTAATGCTAATATGAATTTTTGGTAGGCATCGCTCAAGCTTCAGTATTGACTGAGCCCCTACTTTTCATCACATAATCGGCGTTGTTTTCCTTATCGTGCACAGCGTGCAGTATTCGAATGTTTCAGACCTACTCTCAATGTGCTCTACCCCTGATTCCTTCCCCTCTCGCGTACACATCGGGCCGTAATCGCCTTGACAGGTACATGGAAGAGAGAGGTCGTGGGTGAATCACCTATCCATAGACATCTGTGGCCCTCACAAACAATTCCAGGCATGCCAAGACCCGGCAGGGCAATGGATTTTGAGCGAGCGAATTGGCAGAGCAGCGTAGTTTGAGGGTGTATTATTCTTACGTTTTCTTGTCTTCAATTCGGCGACTGTTCAAGATCTGCTCGGTTGCCAGCCATCACTGGCCGCTGTAGCTATGCCTTATTAAAGTTGCAAGCGTTTAAGAACTTTGTGCAGACGCTTGTGAGGACGTCGAGAATGAGGCCGTAGAGTATATCTACCAAAGTTCACCGCACTGCTCCTAGACCATTGCCAGACAAGGTTCCCTTACTCCTTGTATGTCACCGCCTCAACTTTCGCAGGACCTAAAGTTGACAGCTTTGGAAGAATACAATGTGCTACTGGGTAGCCACATTACTACTAGTGCGGCTCAAAGTGAGCGGGGGAATGTTCAAGCTTTCTAGCCTGTTGCTGCTTCGTACGCTTGGCGCTAAATTCTAGGCAGCTAACAAGATGCGGTAAGTGCCATACCCAAGGTATGGAAACAAAAAAGCCTGTGACTGAACCGACGAAAAGGACCGATCTAATCCAGTCGACGTGCTGTAAGCGGAATGTAGACGATTATTCAATTGCATGGCATCTGGTTGAGCTTCAAGCCAGGCCTCGATGACTCTCTTGCGCTTGTGCCTGAGCCGCGTATCGGAATAAAGGATACCGGGGGAGAGACTACGCATAATTGGGGCGCCGTACGGGAACCTCTACATCTATGATAAATTTGGCGGAGGCGAAGTACTTGATTTGCGTACAATGTAACGGCGCCACAACCATAGCTACTGTAGAGAGGGTTTACAAGACAAACGTCTACTATGTAGCTGAATTTCGGTTTCCATCCGCTCGGCGAGTTTATTGACGGTAATTTCGTCGCCGGATCTAACTGTTCAGCACGAGCACAGTTGAAGAAGGGGCTACTGCTCTTGCTGCTTTTTGTAACATTAATTTTTACACCGTGAAGTGCTACCGCTTTTAGTACTTTAACCCGGAGCACCCCCACTTGGGGTACCACACCCTGTAAACAACTGGGGTACTACGCCTTGAAGTACTACAACCCCCAACACTGCAGCATGCACTACTATGAGCGAAAACAATCCAGTTCCGAGTCACACGACTTGTAGTATTTACACCAAGAACATCTTAGTTCTAGCAGCATTAAGCAAGGCAAAGATTTCAGAAGTTTCCGTATTGGAAATTGAGACGGATCAAAGACAAAAACTAGGTTTATATTTTGGTGGGAAACAGCGATCTGTTTACGTCTCAGATCAAAATGGTCGGCAAAACTACGGCTGAAGCGCCACAACGCTTGACAACCTTCCATCTCAACCGAGATTCTGCCTTCGTCTGGTTTTCTCTTGAGCACCAGTCTTTCGACCTACGAGTCTCATATGGATTGAAATCTAATATTTAGCCCCATAAAGAAGTCTACAAGGCCTAGACCTTGTTTATATTAATGCCCCGTTGGTTCGGGAAACGGGCCAAAAGCCCGACCGGCGATCGCCCCGAAAGCTCGACTTCAGCAGCGCCCACGAAGGGCTCTACCAAGAAGCTCTTTCCTTCCGGCATCAAGTCGCTCCACAAGGGAGAGAACCCTGTAGCAGAGTAAGAATGCCGCCAATAAGCATGCCTCTTTACCTTTGTAATGCCTAAGGGTCAAGCTGCTGACAATTCCCTCCTTTGCAAGTATTGTCTTCGTCCACGGCTTAACAGGTGACCGGGAAGAGACCTGGAGAGCAAAGGATGCTGTCGCTTCTTGGCCTCAGACATTACTTCCAGCTAAGATTACGAACGCCCGCATACTTACATTCGGATATGATGCCTATGTGGCGGACTGGCACGGGGTGGTCGCGCAGAACAGGATTTGGAACCATGCCCTGAACCTTTTGACTGCGGTGGCTACTTATCGGGAAAACGACAACACTGTATACTTCCGACTATTACCATTTCAAAGAAAGCAACTTACACCCATAGAATGGCCGCCCAATTATATTTGTTGCTCACAGTTTAGGTGGCCTTGTTTGTGAGTATGTTAGCACTCCGTCTCCGACCCAGCCACAACTTGAGTTGACTAACAGCACGCCAGGCTCTTGTAGCGTCACGACAGCGTCCAGAGAGGCATCTACAGAAGATACTTCAATGTACCCGCGAGGTCCTTTTTCTCGGCACTCCTCATCACGGGTCCGGCCTCGCCCGGTGGGCTGAATTGCTAGCCAAATCGATCGGCCTCTTAAAGCAGACGAACTCGAAGATTCTTCAGGTGCTTCGAAACGACTCGGAGGTCCTAGCACGGATCCAGGATAGCTTTCATACAATGGTTAGGGCTCGAAATCAAGACGGAATGCAACCGATTGAGATCACTTGCTTTTTCGAGGAATTACCTCTACCGGGCATTGGTTCTGTGAGTAATTCCCCACAACGTGCACATAATGCGTCGCATGTATAACATGATTAAATTGCAAAGACAGATTGGTTAACGTATTTATGTTCTTAGGTAGTTCCTCTGCGCTCAGCTGTCCTATCCGGCTACACACCGATCGGGATCCACAGCAACCACATGGATATGACAAAGTTTGAAAGTGAAGATGACCCCGGCTTCGTAGCTGTGGTTGGAGAGCTTCGTCGGTGGATACGAGATTTGGATCAATCGAGCGTGGCTGATGGGAGGAAAATGCAAGAACTACTCATACAGGGTCCGACTACTATGGGGCGAAGTGCCCCGGTTATCTCTAGTGCAGATGTACGGAACACTGTTGAGAACAGGGGAAATGTCGCGAACCAATGTTCTGTCGCAACGAAGGGTGATGAGGGCAGACAAAACAATGCTGCGATCGTTGGAGAATTTGAAGCAACAGAATTGGGTGGAATCCGCCGCACACCGGCGCGCAGTCCGATATCGATAAGCCACGGGGTCTACTTCTACGTATCAGGGGTAATAATTGCTCAACAGCGATCTGCATGCAGGCTTAGTTTATTATGTCAACAGGGCTGTGTCGGTCTTAAGGCAAAACTGCCGGTCTTCCTGCAGCGAACGTGTTACCAACCGCTATGCGGTACTACCGCGTTTCAACTTACCGAGAAGATGTACCCTCCAATCCAGACAAAAGTACTTCTGTAAGGCGAGCCTCGTCTATTGCCTGAACTTACAAGTCTAGGATATTTTGGCTTTAAGTATTTGATGTTCTGCTATCGACCCCTCTTCACTGAGATTTTGCCTTTACCTGGCTTGCTCTGCCTACCTTACTATCGAGGTCATGAGCGTCCCCGTCCTAAAATGGACCTGGACTCTTGACGAATGGGATGCGAGCACTGTACTTCAGGCATGTCTTGGCAAGACTTTGCCATTCGTCACCAGACGGCTAAACGATACGGAGGAAGAGGAAGCTTCGGGGATTCGCCGATGGACCGATGACTTGGATTGGAGTCCTAGTCGCGTTATCAGCCGGCCTGCGCTTTGGCTGTCTTCGAATGGCAATCCACATCTCCGGTCATGAGGCTCTCCGTCGCCCGCACAAGTTAGATATGCTATGGGCCGGAGACTTCTACCATCATTGACCTGTCTTGCTTCTTTTACTATGCTTGCAATCGGCTTCACATATTGATTGTCCCCGTTCGCTGCTCCGAGTCCAGCTTGCTCAAGAAACTGACCAGCGAGAGCCATATCTGGGTCTTGCTCTTGTAGAGCTATTGCATTCCGACTGCGAAAACCCAGATCCACCGCTAGTCTACCGAAATGATGCCATAGTGCTGCGTTTGGTTCTTTTGACGTCGGTTTATCCTTTCCGGGTTCTTTTCGCGGACAGAAGTGTGTCATCTCAGGAAAATGACGCATGGCATAGAGCCACCACTGCTGATACCCAATCCATCTGTCCTCGTCTAATGACCTTGACTCCCGAAAGCACCGGTCATTTTCGGCAGTCTCAACGACTAGCCGAGGGGAACGATAATAACATGCTGCAAGACTTTGTCTGATTGACCTCCTTTGTTTGGAGTCTAACAACTTTTTCAAAACGGTACATAGAGGCTCCGCGTACGTGAGATTTTTGAAGAACATACGAAAGCTCGGAATCAAACCAGGGATACGCTCGATGTTGCAGAGCAGTGTACTTCTGGTCCCCAGGTCGGTGATGGTAGGAAACACGACATTGGAATGTATCAGCTCCGTGACTGTACTCAGATGCTTCGAGGCTACGCCAGGAGCCACCGACTCCAAGCTCTTGACTGTCACTAAATCGACTGCTGATTTGGGCACATCTATGCCGCCGGTGCACAGGATCTTATCCCAAGTGGTGGAGATGTGGTGGAGGTAATGCAGCATCTCCTATCATACTCATCAGCGGAACCTGCGGAGTGGGGTTGTGACTCCCTACGTACCTGCTTCTTAGTGCTAAGCTCGTGGAAGTCTCGATTGTTATCGGCGACGCCAAAACGAAAACGACCCATAATTGGAAGTTTTGCGGACAGCAGCGCCGTAGCAGGGCCTGCATTTATCCATTTTCTCGACAATGACATCAGAGGGAAACCCACTAAATATCGCTGAGTTTCCTAGGGCTTGTCCTATAACAAGTTGCCAAGACCGGAGATACCCTTCAGCTTACTCGGTGTGACTAAGTAGCCTGACTCTGGAAATAGGAAGCTATCAGGTTATAGAGCTGGCATCTACAACCTTCCGCCGACGCGTAGACCCTGTATATTGGGCCGCATAAAAGCAAACCATCGTTCCTTGCCTATTTCGGCGTTGAGAAGCTTTTAGCAGTAATCTCGCGTTTTGAACGTGGAGCCGGGCGGACTGCGCTTCTTTCTTCGTCTTGTTAACTCTTAAAGGGTAGATGGGCTTGAGAAACGTGGATAACTCTTGCTTGATCTTGCGTAGCTGCTCGCTTGTGGGTCGTAAACCGTGATACCTGCCAGCTGCGCTCCTTGACAGACTGCTTCCTCTCATCATTTCCATGCTCCCGCTCTTCTCGATCCTTATCTGGTTTCTGACATTGCTCCTGTGCCGAAGAGCGCGCAGGCACACTCGTAGTGGTACCCATGCTCATTGCGTCAGGAGGCCTTCAATGGGGTCCCCCGCGAGTGATTCATCACCATCCGCGGGACCAGCAAATAAAACCTTCAGCGAGGTCGGATGATTTGCGTACCGCGAAGTACTTGAGGCACCGAGGCACCTACTCAAGAGGTATCAGGTCTGGCGGGTTTACCCGACGGTCAGACAGCGCTAGTTTGCCGGACAGTCGGGAATCGGCACTTCAGTATCCGACCGTGCTTTATTACAACCACTTAGCCTGTGCTCTCACGGTCGTGTATCAATTCGGTCCGCTACCTTAAGCTCTTATTTGAGAATGCAAGATTCTAACAAAGATCCTGACCAGGCGCTGCCAGACATATCTGAAGTTCAGTTACAAATCAGCAAGCTTGAATCACCTAACGAGCAACTCGAGTACTGCTGCAGTCTTTTCGATAGGTTTGCTAAATCTCAAGTGAAATCTCAAGAGCTCGTAAATTGGCTTTGGGAATGGATAAAGAGTAATCGCTTGTACGAAGCTAGTAGTAGGAACGCAGAAGATTATCTACAAAAGCTACACGAGCTTTATGATATTGGTACTATCGTCGAAAGCCAGCAGAGAATCGATAGAGCGCGAGAAGAAATTGAGCAACTTTGGTCTGCCTCTATTGAAGCAGTGCTAGGCAACTTAAAGCCTCGAAGGCTAAGTAAAGACTTTCTAGAGAAGCTCCGGACATTCGCCAAGCTTTGCAAGAATAGAGTACACGCTTTTGAGATTCTTCGGACGCAGATTAACATTCGTAAACTGCGACCTCGGACCCTTAAAGTCGATTATGCCCTCCCTTGTGATGTAGATAGAGCCATTGTGAAGTGGGAGGAGACGCAGACGAAGAATAGCCAGGATGATCCTACCGTCAAAGCCAATAGATCGACCTCATTAGCTCGGCGTTTAACCTACAAATTTACAGATGTTGGCAGAGCACCTAAGCGCCGGAAGATCAGGAAGGCCACCTCTAGACACACATCGGTATCAGAAGGGTGGGAGTCAACAACGGAAGACGCGCAGTTAGGAACAGAGGATCAGTCAGGAAGAGAAGATTGGCGATCAGAAACAGAGGATCAGACGACACTGGACGAATCGCAGTCAGAAGCGGAGAAGTCACATTTCGCAACAAAAACGGATCGTTTACAGCCAAAGCTGACAGCTCTACCTTCAGTGGATCAAGCATCTAGTTCTTCAACCACCGCTTCAAGTGCGTCCACAGGGTCAAAGGAGGCAGAGCGGCTAAGTCCACCTTCACTGCAGCGACAAGTCGCATCGACATCTCTACAGTACGGAGCATACCAAAGTAAGGCTTCAGAGGCGCGTCCGCACCTCCCATCTCGGTCTGGCAATTTATTCTCACGCGATCAAATCATATCCGCAAGCAAGCGCTCTGCAGTCCCTATAGTCATAGACCACTTGATTCCGCTCGTATTGCAAGAGCTGGCTCGTTTGCACAAGTGTGTACCTCCCGAATCGTGGGGCAAGAAGCAAGTGGAGGCATTTACGAAAATCCTAACTGTTGCTAAACCCGCGAGCATTTACATACGAGACTTGCCTCCAGAGATAGATTGTGGTGGCGGCTACACAACTACCACCAGAGAAAATGCAGATGTACTCTCAGTAGATAATGAACAGGCGGCTGACGAATTAGCGGCTGGGCCTACTGACGGCAAAAGGATCCTGGTTCGGAACCCAGGAGATAGTTATCGCCAATCGACTACGCTGGTAGATTACATTAAGAAATATTGGGCTGTCAATGTTGAGGTACAAGATCCTCGGCTGCCTGTTTCCAAGGACTCCTATCGGGAATTCAGCCCTCAAGATATCGCTCATCAGCTCCAGGAAGTTTACCGCGGGATCAGGGGAGTAGGATACAACCAGGAGGAGGATATACCTCCATATAACCTTCTGTCGCTACCATCATATTCAACAGGGGAACCGTCCTGCCTTACAAAGACGGATTTAACGAGAGCGCATCAGCTCCTTCGAATTAGCAATGCGCTTAAAAAGACAAATTACGAGGAGACTGAACCGGCGCGGTGGTCACTGCTTGCTGTCCATATGGCAATTTCGCTTCCCCATCAGGACCATGACGGACTAGGCACCTTCCTGCATGGGAGGTCTGGATATAAAATCTGGGTGTTTTGGCCAGACCTCACTGGTAGTGCGCGAAAACAATTTCATAAACAAGGCGATGATTTTGTAGGGAGAACCGCTCGTTACGTCGTCCTTGGGCCTAATGATCACTATATACAGACGCCAGTTGTCTCGCAAGATGTACATGCCGTTTTAAGCATTGGCTATTGTGGAGTCGATAAGTGCTGCCAACGGTGCAAGGAGTGGGGCTATCCTCCATGCGACGGCCTTGTAGCTATGGATGGCATGCACTACTGGCACGCACATTTTATGGCTGATTCCGTAAAGTCTGCTACGTCTGAGCTTAAAGCACAGAAAATCACGAACCAGCACCCACATACAGATTTTATCAGTCTTCTGAAGCATATTGAGGACCTCATGGAGATAGATGAGTACGATTGGGGTGGAAGTAAGGCCTGTGAGGATTTCCGCAATGCCAAAGAGGCAAGTAGTCTTTTGCCACAAAGTACCCGGTCTATACTAACTACGCCAAGGAATACATGGAAGCCTTCCGAGTGAGGAATAAGCGTAGAAAGTCATGAGTCGTGCGCACATCATCATTGTTACGCGGCAATCTGGAAAACAACAGCCGATGCTTGGGATAGGACAACCGCCGCTAGGTAGCGGAGAATACTGAGGTTTTAGAACAAGAGCAAGTACACGGGAAGAATAGCTTAGGTCTTTAAAGAGAGGCTCAAATAGGGTTAAACATTTGTAGGATCTTCAATCCATTCGCTCAGAGATAATAGTGACAAGACTATAACGGCTCTGGGTCGTTTGCCAGTTGATTTCAGCATTTTCAGCAAATGGAGATTCTAATCGTTGATCGGATGGATAACATTAGCCGGAGGTGGTTGATCGTAGCAGAAAGTCCTTCAGTCTTCAGAAGCATGAAAAACTGTCGAACCCAGCGACAAATTTACAAAAATCCGTCCACGTCACCATGATAATCGAGTTCCTCCTCGTCAGGCCAAATATAAGGAAGCGACTTTGTGACGCGGTGCGCTGTAATGCTTGTGTGCTTAACCACTGTCTAAGCTGTTCCCGATACAGGGATCTTAGATATATCGCCGAATTCGGGTCGTCGACGTAACCCCGCTTCAGAAGCGAATCTTTCGACTTGGTCAAGCATGTGCATAGGCTCACCCCATGTTTTGCTCATCACAGCGACTTCATATAGATAGACCTTGTTGCGAAACTGGGCGTTTCTATAAAACGCGACACGGCCGAATAGATCGTCTACGCCGTCATCTATATGGATAGGGACTGCTGAGGATGGGTACCACTGACTTGAGAGTAACCCTTGTTTGCTTCCTGCTGTTCGATAAGCCGTAACAAGGTATGCCCTTTCCCCCCCACAACTATTAAACATGATTTTGCGTTTTCTAGAACCACAACGGACTATCTTTACGTAAGCATCTAATAATGCTATTTTAGCTAGGAAGTATAAAACTTCCGAGCTAATATCTCCGGGAATAAGGAAATCAATGCAAAATTTCTGCCTTCGTTGGATCCAGCGTCCTTCAAGGTAGTGAGGTTCTTCGATCTCACCCGGTTGGCCGTTGAACGTGAGAATCCCATACTCATGAAGTCTTAGAAGTAGATCGACAAGGGGCATCGTTTCTGGATCTAGCGGGCCTCCATGATATGGAGTTAGGACATCTTTGTTTCCGAGAAAGCTTTGAGAGATAAAGCTTCTGTTTAGTTGGATCAACTCTGCCCAGTCCTTAGCTTGGTTCCAGCGATTAAGTTCTTTATTTCTATAGGATTCGGGTTCTGTATGGGGAGACTCCATTGGCGGCGATAATTATAAGAGGAGATGGTGCTGTTGTACTTTCTAGCGATACCGCGATACTAGAATATAAATTTATCAAAATTATAGATATCGAGAGATGGCCGAACACGAGTGAGTATATTATGGGAATTTGCTGCTAGCACCGCCCCTATTGTGGCGCTGCTTTCTAAATATAACCTGAATAAATCAGGAACCCCGCCCTGAAAATCGTCTTAGATAGTATAGAAGTGAATATGCTATAAATAGAATTGGGACCCCTAAGCGCGCGACTGTAGGACGCTTGTTATTCGCATAAAGATTTCTATTTCAATTACACCGGCAACCCCACCTCCAGTCGAAGCTCTAAAAGCTACTTTACCTCCCCAATCTAAACTTAGTACCCTCTCAAAGGCGGCCTACTTAGCACGTTTAAACACCACCAAGATATCTAAAGTCTTCTCTAAACCTCGTACCTAGGAGAGTGTTTATTATGCTCGTCTTTTTCAAACTTTCAACAGTACTCATTGTTACGACTCTTGTCGCTTGCCAATCCTGCTACTATCCTAATGGTAACTCCGCCCTAGACGACGTGCCGTGCTCTCCCTTAGGCGATGGACCATGTTGCCCGGTAAATTGGCAGTGCCTCTCAAACGGACTTTGCTTCCAAAAGAATGCGAACTACTTCGAGCGCCATACTTGTACGGACCAGAAGTGGCAGTCTACTAGATGTCCTAACTTTTGCACCCAAAGTAAGCCTTTTTATCATCTAACACACCTTGAGAGTACTTACTATTCGCCTTGTAGATTCTACTGCTGCAGGGAATGAAGCAGTCCTTCAATGCTCACCTAGTCGGTATTGTTGTGATGGAAACCGGTCCACAAATTGCTGTACGGACCCGAACGTAACGCCTTTCGACCTTCCAATCAATGAACCTGCTACAAGTATAAAGAGTGTAACATCAACTGCCCCGTCTATTACAGTTGGTCCTTTTAGTGCAAGTATAGCAACTCCTCTATCAAATACCCCGATTCCCTCTACTACCTCTAACGCTAGCCCAAGAACGGCTACTCCATCATCAAACACCTACAGTCTCTCTACTACGTCGAACTCCAACGTTATTGTCACCAATAGCTCACCGATATCTGGAGCTCTATCTGACAATACTTCTCCTGCTAATATAGGTCCAAGTACTACAACCTCTAGCTCCTCAACAGGAATATTGAATATAGAGACTGTCGTTACATCTAACGACGAAGGCGTCCAGACAGTTTTTGTTACAAGTACGCCAACCAGCTCCGTAGAGCATACAGGCACTACAAACCAGGGTATTATTTTAGGATGCGCTATCGGCATACCTATTGGTACCGCCACTATATCGCTCGCCGCTCTCCTCCTTCTCCTTCGTCGTTACCGCCACCGTGATCAAGGCCGGAAGGCCGCTTTGAAAGAGCAAGGCGGTATATCAACCGGCTCTCCCACGGCTGCTTGCCGGCCAGAAGAGAAAACGCTAGGACCGTGCACATCTGAGGCGTTACAGCCGCCGGATTGCAACAGGTTCGAGCTTGAAGCGAGTCCATCAATGGGCCCGACGACTCTGTTGCCGATAAACTCGGCCGAAATAGCTGGCAGACTGCGGAGACAATCTGCTAGTGCGTTTGAGGCCTACCGGCCTGTTTATGAGCTTCCCGAATACTGAACTCTCGAGATCGTCGACTAAGGTAGGACATGGCTCTTTGGAGGAAGAATGCAACAGGCGAAGCACTTTTTTGGCCATTGCCTTCGGCACGCGCAGCCGCTTGCGGTCGCCATGCCCGGGCTGGTATATAATTCCGTCGTCATGGCGAACTCTACGCGTCACCAAGTCATTTGTCCATCGGGAGTGTCTGCCATCGACAGCATCTCGATAGCCTGCTTCTGATGCTTGTCCTTGCTATACTCCAGCTTGAGCCTCTGTTTGGAGTCCTCCGAGATCCTAAAATGGGTGATATGGGATTCGGTAGGAAGATGAGACATTATGTCGGGCACAAATGCGACTTGCTTGGGGCTCCAGCGCATTTCCAGTTTGAATTGGCTTAGGACTTAGGATGCTCGCATTAAGTGTAAGTTAGTTTGTCCGATTTGGACGACGTATTTGGCGAGCAATGATTATTATGGCTGAATGTCGGTGAACAATACGACTCCTTTCCAATGGGCGCAGAACTCCACAACATCTCGTACTTCCTCACGGTACGAACGAGACAAGCTCCCACTCAGTTCGGCCAGTCGTCCATTTCAATATCCGATTGCCGTACATCTGTGCGAGTCTTTGGCTCCAGGTCTCCTTTTGCATGGTAGACTATTACTCCGAAGCCGTATTTGGATGCATCGAGGTCAACGAAGAGCCGTGTCGCGCGTCAAAGTAAGTGACTCACGTTAGCCATGCGAAAGCGTCCTGCAGTCGTTTGTACGCTTGGAGATCCTCTACGCTGAGCTCAGCAAACGTTCGCGCAGAGCTGCGCAGAGAGCTGAGCGGTGACTGCTGCAACCAAGCCTTGTGACATTCGTTATATGCCAATTTATGAGCTGTCGAAGCTATCCGCGGTCGCAAGACAATACGACTGGCCCACTGGGCTGAAGTGTCTGACTCGCGATCTCGACACCGCAACAGAAGATGTCAGCTCCGAAAGCAATATGGTTCTAGGACGTGTCTAACGCTAATTCTCAATTTAATACAAATCGATGGTAGTGGGAATACCGTCTCTTAAATCTGATCTTTACCGCCATATTCGTATAATAGAACCGCTGCTGAGGCGAATATAGAAGCACTACCAAAGTCCCACGACTGAACCGAAAAGCAGCCATACGCGGGGTCCCTATTTCTATTTATAGACGCCATATTATGTACTTTCAAAGATGTTAGGATTTTTCCAATTACAGAACTTGGGAACCCTCCCAGGATAGAACGACCCTAGTTGTTACCATATAGTGCTTGCTCGATACTAGTCCTAGGGTGCAGGGTTCCAATTCTACTGTACAGGGCATTGTGTGTTAGTTTTCACATGAGAAGATCTTTACCTTCCGAGTTATTCATATATAAATAGCTTTATCATGCTAGCAAGATGGCACTGCCGTATCTAAGAATAACAAGCCGGCCGTCGTCTTAGATGAATGTACCATATAAGGCACCTTCGACATCGGAGAAGATCCGCCAGAACTAGCAGGATATCAACCAGGGAAGCTTGCCTTCGTGAGAAGTTTAAGTGATACTTGAACAGATCAAACGATATTTATATATCCCTTTCGCTTTCTGCGCATCCTTCTCTCAAAATCACCTATCCTACCACACTGTTCACAATGATCAGGAACCTTTTCTGCCTGGGTCTGCTCTTGACGGCGCTATACGCCCTTGTGCCCGAAGACTTCACACGAAGGAGAGAATCCAGAAGCCGGAGGTCATCAACTTCTTCGAGAAGATATTCGAGGTCGACGGATCGCCGACATCACTCCTACTAATGTTATTCCTCTGGGCCATCTATGGTACGATGCGGATTGGACACTTTTAATCTTTGCCAAGTTCTTAACCATTGGAACAGGCCCTCGACCCTATTTGTCGCGTATTCGGCTGTCGCACCGCGCTAAATATAACCATCCGCACGACGCCCTTAAGGATGCGCTAATAGCGAGAGAAGTCGTGGTCGACGATTCTCTGTTTGGCGAATTTTATAAGGTTGCAACCGGGAAAAGACCAATGTTTGCAACGGGCTATGACAGTGCACGAAGAATTGCATAGGTTATATGTAGGGTGTAAGAACAGCGGACTGTGATTCCAGCGTCACCTCGGATTTAATCGTCCTCTTTTCTCCAGCTTCGTTGTCTTCTTCTCAGGACTCATCGGTGTAGTTCCAAAGTACATGACGATGGCTTCGGATGTACTTGGCTCTGTTTCTAGCCTTACGAGAGATTCACCCTATGTCTACACGGGAGAGCGGACGCCTGGAAGCACGCTAGGAGGTATGGAACGAGCGAGGCTGCTGAAGGGCGTGAAAGTCTGGGTAAGGGACGCGCAAGGAGAGGATGAGGTTGGGAGGATAGCGCTGACTACGGAGATGCCGATGTCGGGGGGTGGATTGAAGAGAGGGCGGCTGTACGAGTGACGATTATGGCCTCTTTATGAATTTTGTCTTAATCAACCCACGGCCTGACTCCTGAGCCAACGGGTGCATATAGTTGCAGCGCAGATGTTCACCACCGTCAGTCATCCGCTGGCAAATACTCTGAGTTGGTTCAACGCTTTGCAGAGTTCGAACTACAGTATCCGGCTGGCAGGGACGGGGAACGCATAAGTGGTTACTTAGCTGGGCCCGCCGCCTTCGTCCCACACCATGCCCCACACCCTGCCCCCCTCCACGCCGCCCCCATATACCCAACCCAAGAGAAAGTGAATCGTGCACCCCGGCTGTCCCCCTGGAGAACAACCTAGAGAAGCACTCAATAACATAAAATATTACTCAATGCTGAACGGAGCCTACCTCATCCTCCCAGCGTCGTCCAGTCAACTGATCTTCCTGGCGTTGTCGCCGTACCCAATAACTTCGTAACCGTGCTCTGCGTAAACCCTCGATGAACATAAATGCTCCACGAAAAGACTCACAGATCATGGGCAGAGTACGCGCTGGGTGGGGTTGACAACGCTCAACCATTCTGCTTCTGTTTCTTTTGGGTTTTCTGTGCATTCTCAGATAGCTACTTTTGAACTTCTCTCGAGTTTGTTGTAGACATCCCATCCACGTCATCCTGTTCCACTTCTGAATCCTCACTCCGCCTGGCCCATACTTCTGCGGCTACTCCTTGCTGCTCGCACTTGCCTAGTGCATGCCAACCCTAAGTGTGAAAGCGTCTTAACACCTTGGCGACAAAATGCACCTCATTCATATGCTACCGCCGTCATAGCTCACGCTGCTGCTCGCCGGGTGCATCGCTCTTCATCTCACTCCTCACTCCTCGCTCCTACCCTCCTCCTTCACCCTCCCGCCATTATCCTCCCTCCACCTCTCCTCCTGCCTCTTCCAATGACTCCCCTCCTCATAGTCCTCTTTTATCCCCAACGCTCTCCTCAGCTTCTCACTCTCCTCGATCTTCACCTTCGCAAGCTCATGCACCTGGTGCGATTTCAACCCCTTCGTACTCGTCGTGCCATCTGGCTTGCTGTCCGCTTCTAGCTTCTTCCTGAGGGCAGCGGTCTGCGTGTCTATCTCTTCTTCGTCCACCCTGCGTTCCCGTTCCCGTCAGCGGACTGTTTTCAGCATCTAGCAGCCTGAGGGAACATCGGGCGGATGGTGATAGTCGGCGCTTACCCTTCGTCTTCCAAGCGATCGCGTAGCTCGAAGACCTTTACCTCGATAGCACGGCGCCGATCATGTTCTAAGATCTCCTTGTCTGGCTGCCGCTGGCGGTGTTTGATCGTGTTGAAGTCTTTGAAGTAGGGAACGGTGGTCTCGCGGGGCTTGAGCTGGGAGAGGTTGCGTTGGACGTAGCCTGAGGTGCCGCTGCCGCGTGGTTGGACGACATTGGGTGCCGGAGGAGGTAGATGTCGCAAAGAATGCTATGCGGTAGCTGCTTTGCTGTTGATGGAAGTCTGTCGGGCGAGGGTTGTCGAGGAGAGGATCGCAGGAGGTTCATCAGTTTGGCAGAGACAACGTTTGCTCGTTAACTCCGTGATATCGCCCGGGCAACTCTCGTCTTATTGCGCAAGGTGCCCTTGCGCGTTCAGGGACGAATTTGTCAAGTATATAGCTTTCCATGGCGTACTGTATCATTTACCCGTGCCTGGCTTCGATCGCGTTGCCCTCATCAAAGAGGTAGCATAGAACACATGAGCTCCTCAAGGGCGTCGGTAGGGAAGCTGCCGTTTCGGATCTGGATGTTCTCCTCGAAAGAGCTGTAGTAGTGTGCTGCCGCAACCGACACATCCTCATTCCGGCTAGCCAATAAGGTATTCTCGTCCTGTCGCGGGTCTACTGTAGGCCTTACTAACAGAAAGGAGGTGCAGGTTCTATTGTCAACCGCATAGATCTGTGGCCTTTCCAGCCAATCAATCCGGCCCCTTGGAGTGAGCATGACTGCAACTCTGTAGCAAGCTGTTTCGGAAGGCATACTACTCGGCGAATTGAAATTTGTACATAACTGATATCGGCAATATTAGGCCGCACGTACGCTCTGCTTCATAACATTCTGTTTGTAAATGTATGATTTGCCAAGGGTGAAGGGCGCCTACTATCGCTTTGAAGGTATTCGGCGGATCGGTGGTCGACGGGCTAGGTGGCCACTAGTGCCATAAGACTGAAGCTCAAGTTCTCATCCTTCTCTCTCCGGATGAACCCCCTTATGACATTCAAGACTGCCTCACATAGAAAATCCTCACCGGGTCCCACTAATGCTCCCTTATCTAGAGGACCTTTACGGTCACCATCCAGCTCATAGATATGCCCGTTCGTAAGTGATTTTACGAAGCACACGAAGTGGAAATCGACCTCATCCTTAGCATCCACGGGAACTCTCGAATCTCCCTGCATTGCTGCCTCTGCGTAGGCAAATTCGAGTTCTGCCGAGTTCTCTAAAACAAGCGCGCGGTCTTGCGGGCTCCTAGGGATGCAACACTCGAGAAGGGTTCCTAGAAGGGACTCTGGCTCTGCGTAGCATTAATGTACCACGCCCTGCCTTAGAAATTGTGGGCAGTTGTATTTTTCTTACGACGAATGGGGCTGCAAACTTACGGATGAAGTATCTGGCGACGCCATTGCTGACAGCATGAAGGATACTATAAAGGCCGCAGGCATTATTGATAGTTTGTTTGAACCATACCACATCTTCGTCTTTACCGCTCCCTCTATACTCGTTATATGTGGCTTCTTCCTTGGCTTTTGCAACCTCATACGAATCTGACGTGGGAAAGACTAGGATAAGTGCGAGGGCCTGATCAGGGAGTCGGCTAGGCTCGTCGATGCTCAAAACGTCCTGAAATGTGAGTGATGTTGAAACGCCTAGTCGATGTGCTAGCCATGTGAAGACTTCAGGATTAGATTCAAGAGGAATGAAGTGT
>JAGFMK010000528.1:0-17621 GCA_021030975.1 Lichenothelia convexa | reverse complement strand
GATTTGTAGAGGTGGGAGATTGTGGGGATTGAGGTTAGGGGGATGGGGGTGGTTGCCATCCTTGAGAGGAGGGGTATGCGATGTTGAGGTAGCGGTGCAAAAGGTGAGAAGGAGGTCGTTATTGCGGTTGTTAAGTTGAGTGTCACTTTATCATGGTGAGGTCTCGCTTCGTTGGTGTCTGTTGTGTGACGTGCGAGTCGACCCTTAGCCCTGGTCAAACAACGCCATAAAACGTCACGCAGAGGGCCGAACCGTTGCCGCTCCAGTGAAGACAGGGTGGCTTTTGGGTAGCGTGCTGCTTATCTCGACGTTCTTGGACTGGCACGGACAGCTCGTACAATGAGTCAAGATTCCCTCCTGGTCTTAGTATATAACTGTCAGGTAGGACTTACGTCGTCCTGGCTACCTGAAGGGTACTCGCGGAAAGCTATGAGGCGAGTCACAGCACCATCGACCCTGCTGCTAATCACTCGAGAGGATCAGAAACATGGCAGTGGGACTGATATCAAGAGAATCACTTATCGCGCTTGCAAGAAAGTAAGTCAGCAAGCGCATAGATATCGCAACCTGGCAGACGGAAACTCAGGGCTTAATATGTATCCCCTATGAAACGTTTCAACATAGAGATCTGGCAAAAGGAATCCCTTGTCTTGTTCAATTCTTTCGCCTATCTGGATCCTAAGCTTCTCCCAATCTCAAGAAACATGCTTCGCTCAAGGCGCCGCTCACCCATGATCTTTAGACATATTTTGACGTTTGCTGTAGGCGGTCTACAACAATATTTTTCGTCACTTTTCCGAATGTCTCATGCGCTACCTTTCATGTAAGCCCTCTTCGCATTCACCCAGCCTTTTTGCACCGGAAGATTGATACCACTCTCCATCCACCTCTGCGTAAAGCTCCAGCCCAAACGGCTTTTGCTCCTAGCTGCCCTTTCCAAAGCTCTCACTTGTCAGGCTCGTTTCTCTCGCTCCTTGTCGCTGATCCTCGCTCGATCCGAAATCTCTGAATTTCCAACCGTGCATATGTAGATGATTCATACTCCCCGCAGTGTCCGGCAGACTAATGCGACCCATCGGTTCTCTTGAATAGTCAGATTGTCCTTGAGCTTCTCGACTTTGTAATGAGTTGGGCCTAGAGCTTCTATCTTACAAGCTTTTGGAAACACTTACACTCGGACCGCCTGCGTGTACTTCACGGTGTTGTAGTAAGTGTTCCCCTGGAGCTCACCACTGAAGACTTTCGGTGCTTACAGCGTTAGAACCACAAGTGAAATCTGCAAGACGGGCTGCATGGTAGAGGGAGCGTCCAGCGAGATTGGCCTTTTATGTAGGGAGAGACCATTGGGCAGAGCGTCTTGTGCGCCTGACGGGGTACATGAGGGTGCAATTTGGGGAAGTTGCGCGATCCTTTGGGTACGCCGGTGTGCAGAGGCGGTGAGATTCAACAGGGTAGAGCTCACAGACGGTTACGCAAAGCTGCGACTTGTCGATTCCTTCTCAGACCTTGAGGGATACGGCCGTGGCTGGACGATGAGCAAACCGAGAGCATCTAACCGATCGTGATCGAAGGCGGTAAGGCTTGGCGCTTTTTGACGACGGGGGAAAACGGAAGATCAATTCGGATGCGTCCACTGAAAAGCGGCCCCATAGTGGACACAGAGGATTCATTTAAGCCTGTCTTCTGACTCGAATTTCCTTTAGCTTTTGCTACATGAGTTATTAGTGAAAGATAATTTATTGCTAGTAGCTGCATCCCGTCGTCGACTGAATGCTAGCAGCCTGAGAACGCCAAGTGACTGCTGCAGGGCCAATCAATTGCGTCGAAAATTACTACTATTGCACCTCACAATGACACACGCCAGAAAGCACAATCAAGTGCCCAGAACGCCTTCCTCCAATGCGCTATTGCACTGCGTAAAGTCGTAAATCGTTTTCTCGTAGTCTTCCTGAAGAACATAGCAGCACCTTACAGGTGCCTCGACAAGCAACCAGACTGTGATTCCCTCGCCGTAAGCCAGGTCCTGTGTGATTACATCGAAAGAAGATCTAGTCTTCATTGTCCCAGAAGCACGTTTGCTCAAGGTCAATTCTCGGCGGACAATTGCATTGTTGAGGCTCCTCCACAGGAGCGCGGTGCTTCGACATTTTGGCCTTGATGAGGGTATTCAATTCACGCACAAATTCCTCGTGAGCTGCCTCAAACTTGTCCTCGCGAATCTTAATGCTCAAGTCAACGCCGGAAAGCCGAGCAATCTGCTGCAGAAAGTTGCGCTTCGGTAATATCCCTCCTTTCCAATGAGGGTCAGCTGCAGTTTGCATAGCTGCGGGGTTGGCATCGAAACAGTGCTCTGCTCCTTGTCGCCAAGGCATCCTTTCCCAGAAGGCACTCGAAATGCTCAGGTGCACCGCCTCCAAATTTGAGCACCTTTGAGCAACAACATTGAGAACGGCTGCCCAAGGCAGTTGAGCGGTTGCTGCTGAGTAAGAGCCTAGAAATCGGTAATCCGAACGACGTAGCTCTTGAGTGACGTTGAAACTCAAGGCGAGCTGGCGGATATCCTGAAGAAAGTCTTGGCTATCGTGAAGAAAGCTAAGCAGACTTTCTGCGCTACCATCTGAGGCTATGTTACGATATCGCGACGGATGGATACTGAGTGGTAGGGAATGACGGTTAATGTGACGTCGCATGTCGCTTCCATAGTGGATCCTGTAAGTTGTCCGTTCCTGCGAGAAATGGTCCTCTCCTCCATGGCGTGATAATATCTTGTACTGAGTGCCAATGTAGCAACTGTGTCCCTCAAGGTCCCTTTTGAGATCGCCAACGATCATGTATTCTCCTTCGCTCCATTCATCAGGATGGGAGTCTCTGACGTCTCTGGGGTGTCTGAGGATACGATACGAAGGCCTCGCGTCAGAATCGGTGTCATCGGTAGAAGACGAGGAGGATCTCTGTCCGTTCGGCAAAGACGAAGCTGCCGATCTCGGGGCCCTAGAGTGAAGCGTCAGATCCCTTCTGCACACTACTTGGATTTGTTTTCAGACCAGTACGTATTCTTACTTACTCTTCGCGCTGCTCAAGCCGAGGACTCTGTCCCTCTTCATCCGACCTCTCAGCAGTGTCAGACTGCGCCACGTCTCCCGGTTGTTCGTGCTCGCCTGCACCTCTTTCCGGCGTCACATGTTGTGAATCATAGATGGACGGAGTCTCCTCGATTTTAATACTAGGCGTCCCAGCGTCCTCAGGACTTCCACCCAGATCCACATCCACCAGTGTAACATTGGTCAGGCGGACATTGTTCAGCGAAACGTTCTGTAGCTTCACGTTGTGAAGAGTGACATTCTTGAAGGTGCAGTTCGTGGCAGGCGCTACGGCGGTTGCGCCTTCTCCTTCGTCATCATTGTCCCTTCGACGTTTTCTGCGTCCGGAGCTCATTACGGATGGTAGAGGAGTGGTTGTGAGAAGGCGGATGTTGCTGAAGTTGAGCGCGGAAGTCGGGTTTAACGTATTTGTTATGACGACCGCCGTTCACTAGCACTGAAAGGGCGTTAGAAGTCAGAAGGCTAAGTATTCACTTCAACATGGACTTACGAAGGAAGATCGACGATGTCTGCAACTACCCATGCCAATGATTTCCGCGAACAGCACGCATTCAAACCATGGGACGCGGTGGTGACGCGAGGTTGGAGTCAGAGCTGGAAGTGAACAAGTGCGACAACGGCGCACATTGTCATCATTTCTCTCAAGTAGCCCGTACGGGTTTAATGAGCCCATTTACATATCCGTAGTGAGTTTGCGGCTTCTGATCGCTGGCTTGGAAGATGGAGCTCTATAATGCGGCACAATCATCTCATATATCGCATGGAACAGAGAGGGAATCTGCAAGCCCCTCACAGACAGGCGATTGGATGACAACGGCCGTGCGGTTATATGAGATCACGTGCAATCACGTCCGCTCACCTGCAGTGGCATCGCAGTTATGCGCAATCATATCCGCGCTTATATACTGCCATGTGCAATTACACTGCACACCTAGGTACGGTTATAAACCATAAGCGCACAAAATACGCCTTCTCATTAGGCGCTATATATAGGGCTGTACAAAATTGCGTGGTTGGGAGATCGACTTTGGGAAGCAGGGACGTCTTCTAAAAAGACAAGACGTGCCTTCTTCTTCAAGGCGCGTTCCATAGACAGACTAGGGAAGTGCTCCGAAGGACAGTAATGACGGCGTCAAAATTTTTGATAAGAAGCTCCTAGCAGTGGCTCGAAAGATATAGCCCCAGAAAAGCCGGCGTCACCCCTAGAAACACATTCCTATATATACAACACACGACTGTGAAAACAGGTGCCCCTCCAACGACTGTAAAAACAGGTCCCCCTCTAACTACCGCCACCTTAAGGGTTAGTAGGCTTAAATTAGTGTAAGATTAAAGAATTGATAGAGTTAAGTATTTCCTGCTATATAGCTCTAGAATATTAAGCGTATTGATGATCCTATCATTATCGTCGTATGCTATATGTGTGTAAATGTGTGTGAATGTGTTTTAGGGGTGACGCCGGTTTTTTCTAGCGCTGTAGCATTTCTCTCCTATGATACAGCATTAAATCATTTGCGAATTCCGCAGTGGCAGAGTCAGTAGACGAGTCAGCAGTTCCTTCGGATTCGAACGGCGTGCAGCCCGTCGACATGGCCAATAACTGGGACGTAGAGCATCCGTTTGAAGACTTTTTGAAGGTCTATGGAATAGAGTGCCTCCGACCATTCCAGCATGTCTCAGTCAGTAGTCCCGTGGGCTTCAGCACTGAGAACTTAGATTGATTGCGGCGGAGGTGCAATGAATGGAGTTCCCAAGCGATGTTGCGCGATAGAGAGACGCTTGGGAAGAAGTGCGTTGTGCGGTTGTGTTGCGCAGATTTAGCGGACCCGCTTGTAGCTTTTGCTGGAGACACGAATCGAGCGGTTGCGCGAGGTTGCGATCTTCAACGATGCCGGTGTGTAAACAATGTGACAATCAAGATGATAAAAACTTACGTGGATGTGCTCATCAATTGCGTCGTGGAACTTAGGATGCAAACAACGGTTTGCTGATAATGAAGCGTGGGTGTAAAGTTAATGGACCGGCAAAGAGAACTTTTGGTGGTGAAAGTGCCAGTAAAATTGCTGGCACATTCTACGTGACGCGCATGGTCAATGAAACTACATGAAACCCATGAATCTGTTGGAACCATTCGTCAAGCACTCCAATCGCGATGTAACCTGGCCCGCGGATTTTTTGCGCAGCGACCGCCGACAACTCCGTGACAGGATTGAGAGCTGCCTCTCATCAACGCATACCCAGTGTATGCCAGCGCGCATGCATTCATATTCGCTTTGTTCGAACAATCTCAACCATGGTAAACCTTGCAAAGAAGACAACTCAAAATCGTGTTCACATCTTTATAGCGCGTAAAGAAATGGCCAACACGCGACAGCGCTGGTTAGTCCTGACCACCACCTTTTCAGACAACGCTACTTTCGACTCGGGCATGCAAAAGGCATGCATCTACTCTGCAAGGTTCCAGAAACAAGTCTCTCTCAGTCCAACGTCGCAAGGGCAGCTGCATCGCGGAACCGCGGCAGCGGAGCGAGTGGCGGGCATTCGCTGTTTGATGAACCCGGCCAAGCTATCCATGAATGACTTTTGCGAAGGTTGTTCGTCCTGTCCCGCGATGTCGATGCGCAAATCGACGCCGGAGAAACGAGCTATGTGCTGAAAGATATTACGTTTATCTAGGTTCTCGATGTCTTTGTGAACGTCAGCCGAGGTCTTCATGGCCGCGGCAGATAGGTTAAAGCAGTGCTCTGCCCCCTTTGGCGAATTGTGGACACATTTTATCCTCCAATCCGGGTCGAGGTGGATCCAAAAGTAGTCGGAGCTAGTGAGGAGGAACGAGCGGATATTCATGCTAAAGAGCAGATCAAAAAGATGCTTCAGAGGTATCTGAGCTGTGATCCCGGAGAAAGGCCCGCGTAGCGCGGCTGTCCTGCGAGATGCCTGTTTAGGTGGTTGTTCCTTGAGATTGTATGATAAGCATATTGTGTGAATATCATGAAGAAAGTCCCGGCTATCGTGGAGGAATGCCAGCAAGCTCTCTGGGCCGCCAAGGCAATGTATGGTTTCATACAGCGACGGATGAAGCTTCAATGTATCCACGTCTTTATTGAGATGTGGGGCCATGATAGTATTCTTTTGGATCACATAGGTGGTTCCATCCCATGACACTAGTCTTGTGCCGTTCTGGTAGAAGAGATTATACCTCGTGCCGCTATAAGAGTCCACCTTACAATGATCTATATGTAGGTCTCGTATGATCAAGCAATCGTCCTCAGAAGTAGCGGCAGTAAGACCGCAGTCTCTGACTATTCGATATGAGAAACTAGACATGCTAGGCGCGGGCGACACTGCCGTAGGTTCCTCCCCGATCTCAGTTAACTCAGACCCAGATATGGACTGCTGATCGGAAAGCCGTGAGGGGTTCGCGCTTTGAAGCGAGGCTACGGATGTAGCTCTACTAGATTGAGAGTGTTAGCTTCATCTTCGGAAGGAACTCGCGCTTATCTGACCTTGTTTGAGGCTGGCCATTGCTCGCATCGCCTTCTTCGGATTCAGCAGCCAATGTATTGGATCGAAAAGCGCTCCTTGGTTGTCCGTGAGTGAGTGCAACATTCTCCCGGATCAAGTGTTCCGATTCATCAAGGGAAGAGGTGTCCTCTAATGACACAACGGCCGGCGCTTCACCGAGGCTGCCACTTAGCTCCACATTCACGAGTGTGACATTGCTCAACCGGACATTGTTTAACGAGACGTTCCGCAGCTTCACGTTGCGAAGAGTGACATTCTCGAAGCTGCAGTTCGTGAAAGGTGTTACCGTCGGCACCTCATCGCTCTCATTACCGCTGTCCATTGGGCGTTCCTTGCGCTTGGAACTCATTGCGAAGTTTAGTGTGGTGCGAACGGCGTTAATGATCGAGTTTTCGTGCGAAGGCGCGCCGTCTACCTCGTATGCAACGTCGTTCACTACAAGGAAAGAAATTAGAAGTCAGAGAGCGACTGATTCAGTTCGGACTCACCGTGGTAGATTCAATACCTCAGGATAGCCTTGAGAACTGTGTAGAGGGTGATGGTGCGTTCAGAAGGAGGAACGCAGTGGATGTTGTTGCGTGGAAGTGAAAAGCTGGAAGTGAAACTTATTTTAACGCATCGCCTGAGCAACCATTTCAATGACGTATGCTTCCCCAGTCGTTTCTGCTTCTTCTTTCACGTTTTAATGTATTTATGCTTGCAATGTTTGTTGAAATGTACCCGATTGTCGGTGATTGCTCCAGCGCTCCTAGATCGATTGCGTCTATGAGATAGATAAATTTAGTGCCGCATTGGTAAAGAAACCGGTCGATCACAAACTCGTACATCCTGCCAATGACACACTCGAAGTGTTCAGCACAAGAATGCATGCTAGCGGAGACCATCATCTCACGTTCCCGCCAACGTTTTGAGAGAGGGACGTGTCTTTCGCGGTGGATATTCCCAAAAGCACGACTCCTGTAGCGAGACGCGAGACGGACACTGACATCTCTGCATTGCAGCAAGGGAAGGTCTCCTCAACATCTTCGCTCTCACATAGTCTTCCAGTTCCATCTCAAAAACCTCGCACTCATTAGGAGGGGCCGAAAGACGCACCGGGATAACATTACACTTTGAGATGGCACATGTTGTTGGCTGCTTGATGTTGAGAAAGAAGGCCACTCGGCGGCCACACAACCGAGCAATGTGCCGGAGGAAGTTCCTTATCTTGGGCTTGCCTTCCTGAAATCCCCAGTCTTTCCTGCGCTCGCCGAGGTTAGTTGCAGTGAAGACCGCCTCCACCACGTCGCGCCACGGAGCACGATCCCAGAACTCCTCTTAGATCGTCAGAGTAACTTGTTCCAGGCCTGTGCAGGCATGTACGAGGACATTGCACAAGCGCCGCCATGCCTCTAACGACGTTGCCGGCATCTTCTCGTCAATCCAATGTGGAATGTGAGTGTCCGCAGGCCATGTCCTTGGGATGAACCGATAGATCAAAGAGACTGTGCGGATGTTTGGCAGGAATTGTTGTGCATCATGCAGGAATGCTAACATGCTTTCCGGGGTGCCGTCGCAGAAGATGTTCTCGAAGCAACCCATTGGTACACTTATCGTGCTCCAGCCCTTGTTAAGGTGTTTATTCTCCTGTCCCCACTCACTCAGGCGGTAGGTCGTGGCGTATCCTGGTCTCACGTCATTTTCGGAAGCATATGTGCGGACGTGATATGGCATTCCATGGTAAGATCGAGCTTTCGGCACAGAGCGAACGACATCTGCGACCACCAGGCCCCGCGCGAGGTCCGTTGATGGGGTTTGTCCTATAACTGAGACGGCATCAATGCTTTCGAGCACTGGGAAATCGGACAAATCTTCGTATGTCTTATTTGCATGGTGGACTTCACCGGTCGCAACTGCTTTGATTTCGGTAGGATTTGTTTCTTTAGTAGACGGAGGTGTTGTTAAAGACATTGACGCGGACCGCTTAGTTGTTGAGAGGATTGAGCACCAGCGACCGTAGCAATAGTTGTGGTGAAGTTTGCCTGTGAAGTGAGGATTGTGCGTAAAAACATCTGCGCGCGCAGGATGTCGGCTGTGGACCGGTCTTACGTCACATATCACCGGCCAACCGGGGCCTGCAGACAACGAATTTCATTCTATGCAAGCCGAAATATATTTACAGCCACTTTATGCATCTTTATCACCTACTTTGCACTCTGCAGCGCCATCTCCCTCTCCCTCTCCCTCTCCTCGACCTCCCTCCTCCCCCTCTCCTCCTCCCTCCTAACCTGATCCTCCCTCCTCAACGCAATATCCTTCGGTCTAAAATCGCTAAACAGCCTCTTCAACACCTTCTCAATGACCCAACACGCGCCAAAATCCAGCACCATGACCGCCGTGATGGTGATCTTGAAGTCCGTCGTGAACGGCACCAGCTTCAGCTTCTGGTTGATCTCGGGCACGAACTCGGTGGCGCAGGAGAAGGCGACGGCGGTGACGAGCACGATGCCCCAGAACATACCGCGGTTCTCGCGGATGGACTCGCGGAAGGGCCGGCCTTGATAGTTGATGGCAAAGGTAGAGACTTGTTGGATTAGTTGGAGGAGGTAGATGGCGGAGTTGAGGAGGGAGGGCTCGAATTCGCCTTCGAGGTCTATGTCTTGTTTTTTTCTGCAGGGAAAGTCAGCAATGGAAGAGAACCTTGGATCGAAGGGCGGTAGACTTACGGTTCTGTCCGTTGCACGTAGCGCGAGATGTAGATGAGGGTAACGATATGTACGGCGAACTGGCCCAAGACGGAGCCGATGATGTAGGGATTGAAGATGTTAGGTTGCGGCCGTTCTTTCGACAGCTGCTCGACTGGCTGCATCGAGCGTCAGTTGCGTCCAAGACATCTCCATCAAAGGATCCGACATACCTTTGCACGTGAGATCGAAAGAAAACAAACACTCATGAGCATCCCACTGATCGTGACCTGCCCATCACCGAACTTAATGCCATCAAGGTAAAGAACACTCAAGCTGTAAGCGCTGATGAGACAATTTAAAGCAAGGATCTTGTACATTTGGATCAACGAAACAAGGGTACATCTACCCTGCCGGATGATGTTGGGTATAGCGACGACGTTGGCGAGCTTGCTGGTGAATGGCGCGGCCACGGAAGCATCACCGAGTTTCAGAGTCGGAGGCTCATCTTCGTCAATTTCCTGGGACATCTGAAAGGAGGTGAGCCTATCTGCAAAGGCAGCAGCTGTTTGTTGGGCTTTCAACTTTCGTTGCTCTTCCGGCGATATATGTCCGTTCGTTTTCTGCATTGCTTGCGTTTGTGGAGACGGAGCGGCTAGGACTCCATTTGGTTCTTTCTTAGCATCTGGAGCTGTGATTGCGCCGTTCGCTTGCTTCTTGTTTGCCTCTCGCTCCATAGCCTTCTCATAATGGGGATTTGTAGGACCTGGCGGATACAGATGGGCAATCATGACAGGCACTGGCGGTGTAGGCTGATTGAAGCGCTTCATCAGATTGACTTGCTTCTGATAGACTTCTTTCATCTTCGTATTACGGAAATGGGTCGCAATCTTTTCCAAGTCTTCCTTCGTACCGTTGAGAAGGGCCACGCCGACATGCGCTTGCTTCAGTGCACCAACGTCATTCGTGCCATCACCGCACATAAGGGTAATGTAGCCCATATCTTTCAATCCGATCAGTATCTCCTCTTTCTGCTTTGGGGAAACCCTCGCGTAGACCCAAGTATGCCGTAGGAGCTGTGGCAATGCTTGAGATCCCTTGAACTTCGACAGAGCGTATCCAGTAATGCATATATCTTTTGTCTTGAGTATCTCTTGATCAAGTATTTCCTGCGGATTGACCGGGATGCTGAGTTGACCATCAATGCTCCGCCACACGAGCTTTTCGTCAGAATCGTCATGTTCCGGTGCATCCAATATCAGAACATCGCGATCAACAATCTCAACTTTACGAGCGACATGGATGGCAGTCAGCGGGTTGTCTCCGGTAATCATGATGACCCGATGACTGCTCTCATTAAGCATTCGAACGGCCTTCTCCGCATCGTCCTTTAGCGGCGTCTGTAGAATGAGAAATCCAGCAAATGTAAGGTCACATTCAACTTCTTCCCGCTTGAGATTGTTGATGCGATTCTGCCCAATCTCCGATTCCGTAGACAAATACTTGTAAGCCAGTGCAAGAACTCGGCCGCCATTACGCATGAAGTGTTTGAATGTGTCTTCGTAGTTGGGCGGAGTCTGAATAAGCATCTTCTGGATTGTCTCCGGCGCTCCCTTGACACCAACAAAGGTTGCTTTACCCTTCTTGAGAGGGCCTCTTGGGTGCAAGGTAACCGTAGCAACAGCGCTTTGTCTCTTTAAAGCTGACGAGAACTGGAAGCGTCTTCTAATCTGGACAGACTCGGCGGGGACTGACTGAGAAGGACTTTTGTTTGCTAGGACATCATTCCGGCCAAGCACCCATCCAAGAGACTCTAAGGCCGCTTTCTCCATTGGTTCACCAACAACGTCTCCTTCATCTAGCTTGACGAGCGCGTGAGCAGTCGCAAGTACTAGGGTGGTCTCAAGGCCAGCATCCCTTGCACGCGTCAACTCGGTTTTGGCGCCTTCCTTTCTAGTTTGGCCTACGGAAAGCCCAGCGATGCCGTCCACGACGAGGTCCTCGCCGGTCAAAGTTCCGGTCTTATCAAAGCAAGCAATATCCACTCTGCCGGCGAACGGAATCCGGAAAGGCTCGGTACAGAAGATGGCATATCTGCTCAAAGCAGCCAAACTCGTGTTGACAGCCAAACTCAGCTCCATAGGCAGTTCCGGCGGCACGACGCTCGTGACGATAAGAACACAATCCAGCAGAAGCTTTGATCGTTTGCGGTCCTTGGACACACCCTCCGTCCAGACGTACCATGATGCTGCAATAGCGAAAATCAGCAGGAAGAGGATGAAGAGAAGCGCCTCCACATTGTTCGCAGATACTCGTTCGGTGGAATATATCATCGTGCGGACCAGGCTTCCCTGACTAGTCTCGAAGCCGGTCTTGACTACGATGCCCATCGCACCATGATCCGGTGGAGGCGGTACACCAGAAGCAACGGTGGGTATTGTGTCCGAGGCCTCCTCACTAGCAACACCATGTTTGACCTGCAGCACCTTCGTGCCTCCATAAACGAACGCATTCTTATCCAGACCTTCCGGGTCGATTGGCATGTTTCCAGGACGTAATTGAATTGAATCTTTGAGCACAGGTGTACTCTCACCCGAAAGCATAGCCTCATTGACGATAGCGGTACTCTCCACCAGGATTATGTCACAAGCGACTCCGCTATCCTCTTTCGTCCTTGTCACCGACACTAGATCCCCCGGGAGGAGCTTGTCGCTTTGTATCTCTTCCCACTTCTTCTCGCGGTACGCCAGGATACCGTATGGTTTGATGCTCATGCCGCGAAACTCGGTCAATGTCCGTTGCCTCTGCCATACAACCGTACTTTCGAAAACAACCAACATGAAGAGTGTGAACAGCGAGTAGTACCAGTAGTCATCCAACATCCACAACCCGACGCAGAAGACCTGAAAAACGAAGAATGGCGCAACCGCATGCTCCTTGAAGAGCTCGATGAACGTAGGAACGGGGATGTCGAAGGAGTTGTCGCCATAATGTTGCTGCAACCTCGCGATCTCCGCCTTCGTGGTAAGCCCGTGTGACTCCTGGAACGTCTGTATGAGCGGTTTGTGGTCGGTGTCAAGGGCGTAGACCAGTGGCGCGAAGCTGTTCGTCTCCGGATCGTACAAGAACCGCCTCTTCTGGAAGAGAAAGGAGATGTTTCCCGAGACTCTGTCACGTTCGATGCGACATATCTCCGCCGACCCAGCGTTTGTGATAGGTATGACCTTTATCAGTTGTGCGCTTCGAACCTCCTTCGCCTTTGTCGTTGTGAGCAAAGCCTTGAAATCGACGCTCCACTGAGTTGTGAGCCATGTGAGAGCCTGGAGTGTTGTGATGCTTCCCGCCCATACAAACGTCCACTCCTGCGATTGAATATGCTTTTCATAGCGCTCTGGTGAGAGGTAGACGGCGAAGAAGATTGGCCATATTATGAGGAACGGCCAGACGTAGGTGTGAAGGCCGAAGGGGAGAGGGTTGTGGAGGCTCGCCGACTTGATCTGAGGATTATCGACGAGTGGAGCTCTTTGCGGACCTTTCGATGCTTCGCTCGCCATTATTGCTGGCCGTGAACGTACATTAGGAGTGTGGAGGGAGGTTGTCTGGTTGACAAACTTATGTGGTTCAAGAAATTCGACGGATGACATAAGCGAGAGCGGCAAAAAGTTCAAGTCGTGGCGTTGAGGCGTGCCGTAGTGTCAATTTGACACATGTCTCTCTGCATAAATTCAATGCACATCCTTATCAGGTCAAGGAGCCGAATGATATAATACATTGTGAAGTGTCTACTTGAATGAGCCACCGAAAGTAGCTCGAAGCGATATATACTCCTTGGACCGTTCTTCGGGCGCCCAGGTTCGCTACCTCTAGGCAGTATGACCAAAGTCCTCGTACGCCGTGCCTTCCGAAACTGTACGCCGTCGCCACCACAAGTAGAGACGAGAGCAAACTATCCTCTAACCACAATACCTTCTAATATGTTACACCCAAACCGAGACACCGTTAATCGTCTATGCTGACAAGTGGATGCGACTCGAAGTGGCGGAGAATCGCCTGATACAGAACAAGCATGGTGCCGCTCTGGATACTTGTCCAGACGCCCCGTGGACCGACGCCTCTGAACCATCCGGCTAGTCCTTCCGTCTTGTAGATCAATCGAAGACCAGTAATGACCGACGACGTGTCGAGTACAACGCTGCCGGGTAGGCGGATTGATGTTGACGGCGAGGAAGTTGAGATGGGTCGTTTCTGCGTAAGCCGAGTGGGTATCGTTTTTGGTAGCTGGACTGCAGGTGCAAGTGTTGGAGGGGTCGGCCGTGGAGATGCAGTGGTAGGCCGAGAAACAGTCCTCTGCCCTGCCGGGACGACGTCAGGATCAAGTTGTGTTTGTATCCTTGTCTTTACAACATCCAGTGGGCAAGTAATCACCCCTGCCATACCCCCAGCGGTTGCCCCAGTCAGTATCTCAAGTGGAAGACCAATATGTTTTGATCCAACCCAATCTTTTGCAAGCCTTTGCTCCTGCTCGTAGAACGCGAATTGTAGAGCCGAAAAGGGTAGATCGCGGGCCAAGGTGGCTTTGTAGCCATGAAACAGAGCGGAGAAGCCTTCCACTCGAACAATCGTCTTTGCAGCATCCCAGGTAGATCGATAACTATAGCCCGAATAGAAGTAAGGGTTGTTGTAACGACCTTGCAGCTGAAGGCGTGTCTTCAGGACTTCGGAAGGAACATAGACAGGAGACGCGGCCGCATCAGCAATAAAGCCTGTAACAGGTTAGCTATTTACTTGTTGGGCAACTCTGTCTGCTCACACACCTGCAGTGAGGTATGATAGCGACGGATTGATGCCGGCGTCGATCATCTTTCTTTTGCTCCATTCGTACGTAAGGAAAAAGGTACATGTGCCAGAAAAAGACCCAAGAAATGCCGGCGTAACTCCGCCGTAGAGGCCTCTAAGTACGCCTTCTTGCCGCCAGATCTTGTAATACGATGGTCCCATGGATGTGTATTTCGGAGGAATATGCGGGTCGCCCTGTTGCCGCGTCTTGACAGTGTCGAGAGAGTGCATGAGCATGTCGCCTGTTGTGCCGCCGAATCCGCCTGCTAGCATGGCCTGCATGCGTATCAGCGTCCGCACGGCGTAATACTCTGGTTCCCCTTAGTGCCTCTTACATGCAGATACGGCGGCCTCTCCTCCTCCTCTTCCTGCTCCTGTATCTCCGTTCCTCTCCTATATTGGACATCCTTGAACCCCGGGATGACAGCTGCATGGCCGCTGTCGACGATGTGCGGTGTGCTCTCAGACGAGAAGAGGTTCGCCAACCGGTCAAAGACCATGAAGGCTTAAGGTAAGGGACCGGACTCCGCTGCGTACAAGGCCGGAGTGTTGGCAAGTGGAGATACTTCGGGAGCTCGCGTTAAGAGGGTGGATATGGGGGTTCAATTGCCCTGGTATGGTTAGGTAAGGAGTTTGTAAAAGATGGCGTGCAGTTGAGACTTTCCTGGGATGCGCTTTACCTTACCGGTGCCAAGATGGAGCTTACCTAAGCAGCCGTGTCGATGCGTACCTAATGGTCACGTGTCACGGAACGGCTCAGAATGCTAGGCACTTGGGGCCGTAGCTCAGACCGTCGAGTGCTGTTTTGATTGCAAGTCAGCGTTCTACTCAAAATCTCACGAATACGTCGGCTAGAAATGATATCCGGCCGTGGTAAAGCTCTACAATCATTTGGAATTCATGAGCCAGGCTAGTAGTTGGATACAAGGCGGGAATGTTTGACGTTGTCCCTAAGTATAAGATGGCCCCCCCGAACGCTTTGTTGTAAAGCAGCATCTTGGACCTCGTTACACACACATAGAAAGACATCTTTCCAAGTTTCACTAAGAGTCGTCATCCTATACCAATGGACTATCCCACGCCTCCTGCTGAAGCGCTCGCTGGCGTTGAGCTCCCGACATCACCGCTGGTAAAGAAAGCTATCGAGTTCACCAAGGAGCATTCCATCGCCGCAGCGTACAAGCACGTACTGCGTAGCGCCTACTTCGCCCTCGTCATATCACGCAAGATGCCGGACTTGCAGTCAGTTGATCCAGAAGTCGTTGCCCTCATCACCATCCTGCACGATCTCGGATGGGATCCTACGGGCGCCTGCGTCACTCCAGACAGGCGCTTTGAAGTGGACGGAGCAGATGCTGCACGAAAATTTTTGCGCGAACAGGCACCCGACTGGGACCAGCACAAGCTTCAGCTGGTGTGGGATGGGATAGCATTGCATGCGACTCCTAGCATTGCCCGCTTCAAGGAGCCGGAGGTTGCGGCTGCGGGTTATGGCATTGTCGCCGATTTTCTGGGACCAAACATGCCTGGTGGGTTGCTGAGCCAGGAGGAGTGCGACTCGATCGTCAAGGCGTTTCCGCGTGCTGGATTCCTTGGCGAGGTGAAGGAGATTATGTGCAACCTCTGCAGGACCAAGCCGGACACCACCCATGACAATTTCGTTTCACAGTACGGAGTGAAGTACGTTGAGGGATACGTTGACAAGGGAAAAGATCTCATCAATATGCTCGAGAATAGTTGGAAGGATACTTAGATGTGGATTGAACGGGCCTGCGATTGAGACATGGATACAGCCAGTACTCCAGTAGTTGATCGCTTGAGTATTGTTTGTGCGGAGAGTCATTGGTATTTGCATCTGGCCCTTGGTTTGGGGTGGTTGGTTGGTTCATTTGGTACCTAGGGCTGTGTAGGGTCCCACAGGGACACGCAGCCGGTGATCTACGTACCTATACAATCCTCCTATCCAACTACTTGTCTTTGACTGCTTAAGTAGCTTGTACTGCATGCGCAGCGTTGGCTTCCAGCAGCCTTAATAAGCCGTCCGCGTCGCGTGTAAGACAGTCAGAGATTCAGACCTCACCTCTTGGTGCCCCGACAGACGCTTCCCATTCCTCCTAGTAGTACCGTATATACGCTTACCCACAGGGCCTCCCGCCCTCCTATATCTCTATGAGCTTCGTACTATGATATACCCTTAGGCGTGATCAATAGCGCCCCTGGGCCGACCAGCCGAATGACGGTGGGATGTTGGTAGAGGAGAGGAACGAAATTCGAAGCTGGTAAGGGCAATAGACTAGGACAGCGGTGATCCTCTTCATTGTCTCTAGTCCGTCGATTGTAGGAGATAACTAAGTGTCAATCCGCCTGCACTGCTCACCAAGTAGGTAGGGCTTGAAACCTACTACTCCCTCCCTGACGAACGCGTCGAGGATAGCTAGAAACCCCCAAGAATTAGCTATCGTCAACGTGTATTGGGGAGGAGTTCCTAGCTCTTGTCCACTTCGCCTCAGCAGACGTCTCTACGTTGGCCGTTGCGATGCGTCGCAGCGTTTCCAGGCATCACCACGAGGAGGTGCAGAGTCCGATTTCGTTGCCATTGCATCCAACCCAGCATGGCATGAGTCTTCTTCATACTACTTCGATGCCGGGTGGTGAATTCCTGTTAGGCGGGCGCACGCCCCACCAATATTTGCCCGCGTAACAGGAATAAGCCCCCGGCATTGCCGTAAGCGCGCGTTAAGTGGCTCATAAACTGCTCGGAGCGGAGAATATAGCTTCCGGCGCGGTGCGTTTTGTTTACATTTGCCATTTCGCAAACCATCCAACTCCCATTCCCCTCATATCCATCGCGTGTCATACCACCACATCACAGATCTAAGTATAGAGGGAGTCAATTCTGTGTCGCACGCATTACGCGACCAGCATCAGCCCCAGAAGGAGCCATGACATCTTGGTTGAAGGCCCAGCGCAAGAGCGAGCTTCAGAACCTTGCAAACGAAGCAGGATTGAAAGAGTAATCCCCTGAGTTCACCACTTCAGCAATCAGCGCGCTGACACTACCTCTACAGCGTCGAAGATCTGCGCAAAGATGAATTGGCCGCCGAGCTTGAAGACCACCTGCGGTCACACGCTACAAAACTTTCCAAGAAACCTACGCTCGCGCCCTTCTACGAGCGCGCCGGCTCGCCAGCAAAGCGCGATGTCTCCAACCCCATCTCCGTCATGAAGCAAACAGCTTCTGAAATCCCAAATGCCGCGAGCCGCGTAGCCCGGCGGGTTACCCTAGCCAAGCAAGAGCTCGAAAACACGTTCGTTCCTCCTTCCTCATACTCCCATCCAACGCTACCGCATGCTAACCTCCACAACAACAGTCTCTCCGAAGTCGCCAACTCCGAACCCATCCGCGAGGCCGGCGACGTCCTCTCCCGCACCCCAGCCCACCTCCAACAAGCCGGGTCACGCCTCCAAGCCGCCGCAACCCATCTCCCTCTCCCTC
>JAGFMK010000527.1:0-17647 GCA_021030975.1 Lichenothelia convexa | reverse complement strand
GGTCGAGGGGGGAAGGGGAGGGGGACAGCGAGAAGGTGGAGGAGACGGTTGCGTGGTGAGGAGCGGAGGTTGAGAGATTCTTGAAGAAGGGGATTTTGGAGAGGATGCGGGACGGTTCTTTCGACGTCGGAGAGGACGGAGAGGTGTAAGAGGTTGGGTATGGTGATGAGGTGTGGTGGTGTTGCGGTAGGTCTGGTTGTGACTTTTCGAAGCCGCTTCTTGAAACCTGCTGTCCTTCTCCTTTCCGCATATCGCCAAAGTACTTTTCCGTGAGTCGTACCGCTTCATCGTGGTTGACGCCCGCAAAAGCAACCACCATCCTCTCCGGCTTGTAGAACGCTTGCCGATACCTCTGAATTGTGTTCCGGTCGATCTCGTCTAATCGTTCCTTCGGACATAATAATGGGTTCCCTAACGTGTTATCCTTATATGCAGCCATATGCGTCAACTCCGGCAGTATAAGTTCTGGCTTCGCCCATATTTCCCCAATCTCATAGTCCGCCGTCTCCAGCTGTTGCTGAACCTCCTCTTCTGTTATGAGTGGATCTCGGATTGTTTCGGCCAGTAGGGCAAGCGTAGTTGGCACAGCGGAGTTGAAAGTTGCGGATTGGTACATTAGGGATTCGCGGGAGGAAGCGCATTGGATGTTGCCGCCCAGAGACTCCAGAGATTCCAGCATCTCGTCCGATGTTCGTCTGGAGGTGGACTGTGGAGACCGTCATTTCTACTGTTCTACCTGAAGTACAAGGACCACGGGTCTAACCTTGAAAGCTAGACGATCTATTATGTGACTGACACCCCGAAGGTCTTCATTCTCGTATCTTGATCCAGCATCCACATAGACTCCTATCCCTGAGAAGTGCCCTGGTAAAGCCTCGGTCGCGACACGGACTCCATTTGGTAGGGTTGTGATTTGGTCAAGCTCCACTGGGTCCTACGATTACAGTGCGTCAGCACAGCACAGGAGGACAACTGAGGATTCAACCGGGATTCAGACCTTTGCCGCAGCCTGCACGGCAGTTGCCAGCTGTCTCGAGGGGCATTTAGCTGCATGCTTTGAGCCCTGCGCTATCTTCTGTAAAATTTTCGAGAGAGGCCGTATTCTGGTCGGGCAAGACATTCGGGAATATAGCACCAGCGCAAAGATACGAGTATACCTCTTTGAAGGCCTCGAGTCTGGCGTAGCAGGTCCAGATTATTCAGATATGCGACGGCTCAATGATTGCCCGATGACCGAGGCGGATGCTTGAACATAAGCTTTCTGTTTACAGGGCGACTGGTTTGTCGAACGGATATGCCGACAGCCACAACTCAAAGAGCGGGAATATGGAAACACATCGAGAGCTGCCAAGATCGCCTTCGCAAAAGCATACCGCCACGCCATCTTATCATTTAAGAAGCTGTTCTCTCACAACGTTCATTGTTGGTCATTGCTTTTTGCGTCTGCTGCCGACGACAACGATGATGATGATGCTGAAAATGAAGCGCTATAAGTGGTGATGATCCTTACCAGCGACTGTGATACCGAAATCATGGTGGTAATGAAGAAATGACAATGATGATGCCGGATCAGACTCCCACGAGCAATCACCTACGTCTATGTACGTTTCTGTCAATTTTTCATCAACCTCCCGTGTAACCGCTCGTTTGAAGCCTCTGTGGTCATGCTTGTCACTGCCGAACGTATGGTCTTTTTTCTGCCTTTCAGTTAAGTGGGTTGACTACGGCCTTAAATTTGGTGAATATAAAGCTACGCACGTGACCATTTCCGGTTCGATAAGTGATGTGAGGGTACTTTACTACTGTGAACATTCACGTGTTTCCTCCTTGATAGTACAATGCTTATTTCGCCTAACAGCGTCAGGTGTAATACGAATTCTCCGGGTGGAGGATCATAAGAGCACTCTCTGCAGAGTCAGCACCTCCAGTGTGCGCAAGATGAGTAACGTAGTTGGTGTCATGCTGTAAAGACCCAATTCTAGTGATTGAGTTCCTAAAGCTCGCCTACATCTTATTCTTCATCTCCCTTAACGCACCCATCACATCCACCGGGTCTTTCTTCCCCACAGCTTTCTGTACCTGCGGATCATCAACGCGCATAAATACATTATGTTTCTGCAGCACACACGTCAGCTTCTCCCTCATCCCTTTCATCCCTCATCCACCTGCAGCTTGCGGTCATGGAACGGGTATGGACATACCTTCTCATCACCAATCGTAAACTTCCCCTGCGTCTGCTTATTCTTCTCCGCGAACTCCTGCAGCTTTTTGACAGGGTCGTCTTGCACAATCGTCATTGCGAATTTGACGTTGCCTTTGGTGTATTCGTGTCCGGGCTATTGGGTCTGCGTTAGTGATGGAGGCTACAGATGCCGATGCCGGAGATACAGGGGAAATGGGTGGACGAGAATGGGATAGTACATACGTAGACTTTGGTATCGTCCGGTAACGAGGCCAGTGTTTCGTTGAGCGATTTGTGCATTTCAGCCGGTGTACCTTCGAAGAAGCGCCCGCATCCTACCACATTGATTTAAATGTCAGCCATCCTGATATCGAAGCGTGCGCGTCAAAGCCCGTTGCGGAAAGCATCTCAGCCGCTGCAATTCCCCTCCCATTGTTACCATCTCCTGACGATGATTGCACGAATCATCCCTTCCAACACACCCTGCTGTCCTAGAACCTCCACCTCATCCCATCACCCTCCCTCGCCCCAAAAATCCAACAAAAACCCCCACTCACCGCCAATAAAAAGCGTATCCCCCGTAAACACCGCCCTCTCTCCCCCCTCCTCGTCCTCAAAAAGATAGCACACACTATCCTGCGTATGACACGGCGTATGCAGCGCCCTCACATTAATCCCCTTGCCCACCCTAAACGTCGAATTATGCTTCGGCGTCTCGGTGACGTGCGCGCAGTCTTTGCCGCCGATTATGGGGAGTTTCGGGAAGGCTTTGAGCATCTCGGCGTTGCCGCCCGCGTGGTCGTGGTGGTGGTGCGTGTTTATTATGGAGGTGAGGCGGATGCCGCCGGAGGAGGTGTGCTGTTGGAGGAGGGGGAGGACTCTGTGGGGCGGAGAAGGGGTCAGTGGGAGGGAGGTTGGTGAAGGGAAGGGAGAGGAGAGAGGAGAGGAGAATGGATGGAAAGAGACGGACTCTGGTGGGTTCGCAGGGTCGATGATGGTAGCATCTTTGCTCTTCTCGTCGATGACTAGGTATGCGTAGTTGTTTCCGCTCCCCTCCCCTAGGCATGAGCCGTGTTAGCCTCATATTTGACGATCGTAACCGTCTCTGGCTTGTGTATTTCCGCCTCCAACGAGGGTAGGAAAGAAGTTATGAGCGACGTACACATGGGAATGCTTTCGATCCTCATATTGCGTCTCGAAGCAGCGGTCTGCGAAATACTCTCAGTCTCGCTCGCTCGACGTGATACCAGGAACTGTTGGATGAGGAGGGCAAGACACACGGTTATGCTCAGCAAACTGAATGGATGTCTGAGAATTGGTCTTCCCCGGTTCAAGATGTTCATGAGCACTATAGTCCTAGGTGGAGCACGATAATTGTTCTCAGAGGAGCTTTCCCCAGATTAATGCTCGAAGTCCTCCATATGACGTCAGCTTCATGTGGGGTATTTCTTAACGAAGGTCAAGTAAGCGTCGTGGCATCCTCGAGTGTTATTTCACTTAGATCAAGATGAGAGTTGAGATGACGATCAGAAATATATGGAATCAAAGCGAAGCTGGTCACGTGCTGATTTCTTGCAATATGCTACAGTCATATCACAAGGACATCCAACGCCATGCTGGTGAACCTCGATAAACGTCAATCTTTGCTCTTCACCATCAAACGCTAAACCAAAACTCCCGTCTTTTGCGAACGAGTAAGTGTTCGGACACCGGCTGCAATCTAGACACGAACCCTAAGCAGCCGTATACGCTGCTGGAAGAAGCACCTCACTCAGATGCATGTGGAGCACGGCGCCTTGAACGTAATATGATCAAAAAGCGGTGTTCATTTTCAAATCAGCTTTCTCGTCCACCTTCTGTTGCTGTGCCATTCAGACTTGCAATACTTCTCGCAGTACTCCTGCCAGCACTTCCATCCAGGATGAACGGTCCCGCATCATTCCTGGGTGTCATTGGTCCCTCCGGTCCCAATATTTCCGCGCTCAGTCCGTAATTTCGAGAAGAGCGAGGCGTTCTCAGTATGAACCCACTGTCCTCTTGCCCATCTCCATCCCTAACAGAGTTTGCGGTCTCCGTGTGGGAAATCTCTGACCCGGATACCACGTTTGACCGGATGTCTGGCGGTCGTAGAGGGGAGCTTCCACTCCAGTCAGGAACGTCCTGGCCTACCATAGTAGCATCGCCTGCGTAGCGAGTGCCGGACGGGGTGATATCGGAAAGAGTGGCATTGCGGACTAGGTCTGCAAGGTTGTCTGTAGGATCTTCAGAGGCGGGAGGGGTTGTGTCGTTTCTAGTTTGAGCTGCGTCTTGGACTGGACTATTTGTATCCCGTGGTACGTCTTCTACTTCTTCGTCTTCTTCCTCCAGCTCGAAATCTGATAGCTCATCGACATCGGCCTCCAGATCGCACAACATGCGACAATTGGGACATGTGAATTGTGGATATGTTCTGCCGTTGAGAATCGGTCGTATGCACTTGTAATGCCAGACGTGCGAGCACGGTGCTACAAAAAGAGACTGACATGGCTATAAAGTAGCATTATCAGACGGGATAGATCATCAACGGGGAGGTCGTGGAGGATTGCCTTACCGACACGGTTAAAAGACATATCGCACACTCGGAAGTGTGTGTTGAAGCAGCATCTCCGTCCTTGCCCTGTACGCTCTTGTTGAGATTTCGAATCCGCTTATGCGCCGATTTGCTGGATATAGTTCAGTATCGCTGCTTCACGCAATCACCCGGAAGCCTCTTACTTGAAATTATTCAAGCCCTTCTGCCACCCTCTGTTGAGCTCAATCCGTATCTTCACACATCTGAATATCATCTCTTCCCCTCCTCTAAAGTCAATGCCTAGTTGTAGAACGTCTCCATCATTGACTGGCCATAACCTCGACTCGTGCCCCGCCGGGCTGAGCCTGATATGATTCAAGAACGTCCCCGACGAACTCTTAACATCTTTCACATACCACTGAGAATTCTGGTAGGAGAACTCGCAGTGCCTTCGACTAACAACTTTCGATTTGAATCCGACAGGTGCGGCCGATGGTGTGTTTGCTGAAACGTCCGGCATCTGATCTCTTTCCGAATATCTCCCGACTCGTATCACCGTCGATGTGTTCGGAAGTGTCCGGGATATCGCGCTAAATTGTAGAGAAGGCCTGGCTGATCGTGGGTCTTGGTATGGGATGAAGCGAATGGAGGGTAATTGGGACTGTGGCCCGTCCCCTGCGGATGGCGACAATGCGTTATTCGAATCACCATCCTGTGTAACCTGTGTAGTGTGTGGTGCCGAATGTGCTATATCTACAGACGTGTCTGGTTCAGGGGACGCAATGACGGTGGGGAGCGCACCTGCGCGAGGTGTTGTGGACGCTCGGTTCCTTGTCATCGGTGGAGACGCAGGCGGATTGTTTGACTCGGGCAGGGAGTCCTCAACGGCTCCGGCAGAAATCGGTGGTGCTGCTGTAGAATGTTCCTGAGCGGCCACAGCTGTTGGAGCCGCAGTGATGGTACCAAGCGATGACAGTCGTCCCCTTGTTGCAGTGGTTTGTCGAGTGGTATTCGCTTGAGTGGTTTGCGTCAAATCGGTGGCAGAGCTGTGTGGGCTTGATGAGGTTGCGTCTTGAAGACGGATCCTGGAAGTGTTGCGACTCGCTTCGTTGCTCTCAGCAGGAGAAGTCGATGAACGAGACAACGGTGGCCGATTGCTTCGATTTTCGGCTTGAGGCGTGTTGGAGTGCGGAAGCAGGTGATTGTGAGTGTAGGTGCGCAGATAACTCAGGCCGCGCAACCTGCCGCTGCGTGAAGGACCGGTTGGTGAAGCGGGTGACGTGCTAGTGGTCAGAGTTGGTGCTGCTGGTATACTACTCGTGAACATGTTCTTTGTGATAGACTACCTAGCTGGCAGGGCAGGCGCAGTGGGCGGTTTGGTGATGCAGGTGCAGTTAAAGGCTCGAAGGGTAAGCCGGAAAGCAGGGACGAGGGTTTGATCGAGGAATGGTGTTACAGGATCCTCAAGTGTGACTTTGCCTAGGCCAGGGGAGTTGATAGCGCTGGCGGATCTACTCCGCTATCAAAGAAAGCATCGGCGAAGCTACCAGGTTGAAGGTTCAGCTCTTAATCGATTCGTACTCCGTACTGCTTCATATAACATTTCTTCTGGGTCTTACGATGCGTGAGAGGGCTGGAATCGTACTTTTAGCGTTCCCTCCGCATGCTCGAGCCAAGCAGTCAAATTAGATCTTATCTGTCAGCGTGGCGTTACTACGGGCAGACCTTTGCCGAAAACCAGGAAACCGCCCACTCATGCTTATCTGAAAGTCATCCTTTCCAATTAAATGGCACAGCCAATCCCAAAGTACAGCTGAATAACTTGGTGTATGAAGCGCAACCAATGGATATCCAAACAGTAACCAGTAAAGCGGACTCGTTTGTCGCTCAGAATTTGCAATCAACAGGCTGCCCCACGATCGAAAGTGTACTTCAAAACTACAACTATAATAGTACCTGCAAAACGTACAATAGCTTCCGCCTGCATTAGATATACCTGAAAAATTCGTAACTCCGGGGACCACCCTCATCCCCTATTACCCCCTGCGACTGACAAGTATTATATCCTATCCTGAACAATACTCTTCCTCCTCGGTTCAAAGTTCAAGAACACCTTCCTAAACCTGAAGGGCGCCAAATCACTAGCAGTCTCCTTCGCATTTCTCAAATTCTGCTTCACAAGCTCCCTCGTCGACTGCTGGCAAATCAAATCAATCTCCTCCGACGTCTTGTCCTTGGTCCCTGGCATAGAGGCTATATGATAGAACCACCCCAACACGGCGATGGCCGCCGTAGAAGCCTAGCGTCAAGCCGATGGACGGCATTGCCGTTTGCATGGCGGTGAAGTTGTACGTTACGATGTTAAGGTCCGGCCGTACTCTAAAGGGAAATCCAAATGCCTATCTAAAGATATATGTCTATGGGTGATTGGGAAGAATGTGACCAAAACCTCAATGCATGCAACGCGGACGCTACTCATGTCGACGCTAGGAAAGTACATCACACCCGAGTATTCGTTGAAGATTATCCCTAGAAAGCGCTAGATTTGATTTCAAAGTATGATGCGCCACGGAACGACTGTGAACGCAAATTAGAATCGAGTACTTCTGATCTCCGTCCGTTACTTCCACTCAGTTATCAACCTCCAGTAATCCCCGCCTCGAACGGATCAGCTCGGCTGTAAAAGAGTGTGATGTCCTTCCCACTGCCGATTGCGCCAATGGAGAAGGCGTAATAGCATCGCTAGCATATTGTGCTGACGCCATGCTGCTTCCTCCGACGACAGACCGACCATCTCACCACGGTCTCCATCAAATCCAGGTCTTCTTGCCAACTCCCAAATGTCATCGCGTGAGAAGGGCTAGAGATGGTCCAGCCTTTCCTTCACTCTCAACACTTCAGCCTCCACCTCGGTAAGCCCAAGCGCTGCCATTGCCCTGCTGACCTCAGCGGGCATGTTCTGAATAACCTGACTGGTGCGATCAAAGTAGTCAAGTTTGGTCCGCATAGACCTTTTGCAGCCTTCGACTTCCTGGTTCGTGTTGCTCAGATCGCGCTTCAACTGATTGAGTTTCTCTTCTTTGTCCCTCAGGTCGCCCTTCAGCTGATTCATTCTCTGTTCTCTGTCGCTCAGGTCGACCTTTAGCTGTTTGAGCCCCTCAATGAGCTGCATCAGCGCCTGAAATAGGTGCACATCGTAGTTGACTGCGTAGTATAAGGCCGCTCCCTCATTGGATCCGGATGACATTGTGGCTGTCGTTCGGTGCTTGAATGGCTTTAGCGGGATCTTCGGCTGGAATTGAACTTAGCGATCGCAAAGCCGCTGGGCGAGGCAGACGTACTTAGGTGGCTGCACTGGTTCGGTTAGCTTTACTTCCGTTGCTGTAGAAATCCGCTTACTGTGCACCTGTGGTGTCTCAGATTGTCGGACAAGGAATGTTGACTGTGCGGAGGGAAGGGAGAGGAGCTCTTCTCAATCCTGCTGTAGAGTTTGTAGAAGGGAAACGAACATTAAGTTAGATGGAGCTTGTTCGACTCAAGACTTTTGACCGCTACTTAAACCGTCGTTTGATTCCCGCTCCGGAGATTTCCGCTAATCATGCTCGCTGCCGTGACAGTTTTCCTGAATGAAGCCTGGTTCTCGTTCCGAACGTGGACGGATAGCCAATTACCACAAGCTATACGCGGGATGTTCATGACAGTTTCAGGGGAATTTGCGCGCATTGCTAGCACAGGAGCTACCCCCAGCCATGAACTCCTCTTGTGATTCATTAAGAAAGTTTCGTATCCTAAGTCGGGAGTGCTTCCAAGTTTGGTGACAGCTAACGGCTAGTGGCATTATGTCTATATCAATTCCCATTCAATGCATGGACTGCCTTTACCAAATGATGGTTTTGTTAAACACGCCGCGGGAGTGCGTGCTTTTCTATCTTCAGCTATTTCTCAAAGGATGCAGTCGCCCGTCCAAAACACCGTCCACTCTGCGAAACGCTGGTCCGGGATTTGGACTTGGCTGTCTACTATTTGTCATGCCCACCCTGGGACTCCTAGGTACGCTGGTAGCCCTTGTGCCCACGCCAACAGTCCTACCCTTGAGAAGCTTGATCTCTTCCTCCTTACTTCTGAGCAAAGCCTCCCTGTCCATCACAATGCGCTCCAAATATTCAACCCTGTCTTGATACGCCTTATTGTTTTCTTGGGCAAGCATCTGATGCAGTTTGGCTGTCTCACCGGAGGCTTTCGCCTTCAACCTCTCAATCTCAGACCGGAGACCGGCATTCACTGAAACCTGTTCGGCGGCTGCCGAGGAGGCATTTTGATATTGCTCTCGCGTGAAATCAAACTGGTTTTGTAGCGCCTTTAGCCGAGCCTCAAGCTTCCTGTTCTCTTCCTCATACTTGCGCACTTCGCCACGAAGTGTTTCCATTGCAGCCACGCTAGGTATTGTCGAGCCACGAGCAAAGGCCTGTGCTTCGGCCAATTCCATACGACGGCTTTCGTTCTTGTCTCTCGCATCGCCAAGCTTAGCGGCTAGTGTCTGAAGCCGCTTGTTGGTCTCTTCCCTGATGAATGACGCACCGGCCCGTTCAGCTATCAGCTTGCGTAGCTGCCTGTGCTGGTCCTCGTTCTTCGTCTGCACTTCGTCGAAGGCTGCCTCTTTTTGCTGTAGCTGGCGTCGGAGAGATTCAACTTCTTCGGAGTAGTTTGTGTCCAGCACGCCTCGGCTTGTGAGCTTCGGCTCGTGATGATCCGTGATAGTCTGGTCTTGCGTGGCACCGGGAGCCGAATCACTGACGCGAGCGACATCGAACTCCAAGAGCTTGACATTTTCGAGGTTGGGAATTAGCCGCGGCTTTTTGGTGGGTTCTTCATCCTCTCCATCAAAGTTCTAGGGACAAGTTTCGTTAGTATCCTCTCTGTAAGGTCATAGGTCTTACAACATACTATGGGTCGCTTGTTTCTAGCCGAAGCCGCGTCGGTGCCGTTCAGCACCGGGGATAGGGCATGGTTCTGACTTTCCAGCAGATGCTCCAATTCCGGGATGCGACCTATTTCTGGTAAAGACCAATCAGTTTGAGCCGGAGAATCCACAATAAATCGGACGACCTCCAACGCTGAGGCTCGAGGACCAGGCCAGCTCTCTGGCAACCTTCCCACTGTGTTGCGCAGCTTGGTAATATATCCCAGCAGGACCGGCAGCTTTTCCCGATCTCCAACCCAAGGGTAGCAGAGTTTGATATGTTGAGGTGAGTTTACCACAATCAAGGAGACCACAGGAACTAGGTTGCTGTGGATGAGGTTACCGAAGAAAGCGTCACGAACTTTTGTAGACTTCACATCAAACGTATGGTCAAGGCCAATCACGAGGTCCACAGCTCGGCTTATCGGCTTTGAACAGCGTACCTCAGTAGACAGTAGAGTCACCATCAATTTCCCTGCGGATGCACTTTGGCCAAAATTTGATTCCTCTTCCGGAAGGCTATATTGCAAATGATGGCCTCTGAGAAATGTCTCCGCAATCCCCATCGCTTTGCCCGGCTTCGCGAAGATAACAACATGCTTGGCATGCTCACGTAGTGACTCGATCAGGTACTGCAAGAATCTGAATTTTGTGCTGCACCTATAGTCCCACTTGACCTGTTCTTCTGGAATGATTTCCTGCTGGGTCTGTTGAGTCTGCGTGCTAAGACTGTCAAGATCCACATGGGTGAGGATATTTTCTAGCCTTTCTATCAACTGCTCAGCCTGCTCAATGAGTTGCGGATTTGATGAGACGACTGTTTCCGCGCGCTCATAAATTAAGTCTCTGTTGTACGAGATTGTTTGCTTGTATTGATCGGCTGTCATCGCATCTGCTGGCAAAGCTATGTCGAAGTGCAAGTCCCCTTTGGCATGCCTCTCTAATCGGTTCTCGGGGCTGTTGACATCTCTAGTGGTTAGTGTTTCGATATCTGCCGGCACCACTGGAAGGTCAAGTGTCTCCGGGACGAGCGTAGGGATTCTCTCCGAGGTCCTGATCTCCTCAGGGCTCTGGGGTGGCTCTGGGACCTGCGCTGGTATAATGCCGGGAGATTCAGTTACTGACCGCGTTGAAAGTCCTTGAATAAGGGGTTCCGATACGAGCCGTGGGAATCCTGCTTGAGACACTTGGGTTTGTGTCTCGTGCGGGATAGTGCCCATGATTTCCTGTAAACGAGCGGCCTTCCTAGCTGCGCTTCTAGCGTGTATTTGCTTGAACTTTTCGCCTAGGCCAGAGGCTCCGGCTGAGGACCTCTGGCTTGGAGTGATCTCCTTAGGGCTCTGGGGTGGCTCCGGGATCTGCGCTGGTGTAATGCTAGTAGACTCAGTTACTGACGGCGTCGAAAGTCCTTGATTAAGAGGTTCCGATGCGAGCCGTAGGAATCCTGCATCAGAAACTTGGGTTTGTGTCTCGTCCGGATTAGTGCCCCTGATTTGTTGCAATCGAGCGGCCTTCCTAGCTGCGCTTTCAGCGTGGATTTTCTTGAACTTTTCGCCTAGGCTAGAGGCGCCGGCTGAGGACTTCTGACTTGGGGTAAGCACACCCTGTGGAGTTGACGGCATTTCTAACGGTGTTTCGGGTCGTGACGGGGCGTCCGTTGCAAGTGTGCTATACTGGGTAGAATGGAAGGGTGGCAGAGAGTGAGAACGATCTGGATGTGGAGCGGCTTCTTTTGGCGCAGAAGTAGTCTGCGTAGCGGCAAGCTCGGTTGGGGTTTCGGGCTGACTGTGGGTGGTTTGATTGTAACTGAGGTCGTTGGCGGAGGGCTGACTAGCAGTTGGTTGGCCTACACTATCAACGTAGGCTTGTGAAAAGTCAGTCACAACTTGCGATGTTGGGAGCCCGTGCAGCTCTCCAGAAGATGCGAGAAGATTAATGACCTGCGCGTCCTGCGATATAACACCCGGGGTATTATCGGACTGAGTCTGGGAAGAAGCCGCCTGTGCAGAATTGGAAACCTGAACTTGTAATAATGATGCTACAGGACTTTTGGTTCCCTGCAACGCTGTGCTATGTTCTGTAAACTCTCCCTCAGGTCGAAGTAGGCGGTCAGATGGACCAATTTCGTCAGCACTTCGATCAGCTACCGGGGTTGCAGAGCGCGGACTAGGTTCTGACGTGCTTGCTGCCTCCGAAGTTTGTAAGCTTGAAGAGCTTCCAATAACTTCGTCCGTTTGCTTCGTATGGTCGATGTGGTTCTGAGGGCTAGGATTGACCGCGGATGCAGTTTGTGATGGGAGAGCGTTTGTCTTGTCAGCGTTTACGTGGGCTGATGAAGATAACGAGGCACGATCGTCATGCAGAGGATATGAATGCGGTATAACACCGTTCTCTGCAGCAGAGCCGTCCGCGGGTTCTGTCCCCGTACTTGGTTGGTCTGGCGATGGTTCTCGATGCTCTACAATACTGAGGCTTGGCTGAGGGACGGTCACACTGTTCGTGGTGACCAAATTTCCGGTATCTTCGGCCGTCGCTGTTGCCGTCCCCAATTTGGAACCGCTTTGTGTTGAAAGTACGTGGCTCGAAGTTTCTCCCAGGCTTTGTGAGTCTGGAATAACCCTGTCTCTTACACCGACTATAGTAGTGCTTGGCAAAGTAACGATTGGATGGCCGGAAGTCTGAGCGGCCTGCTCGTTGGCAGAACTTGATTGCAGTTCAGAAAATCGCTCGTACTGGTCAGAATCGAAATCTGATGGCTGCTCTATACGCACTTCGGTTGCTTGTCGCCTTAGAAGTGACGGTGGCGATTGATCTTCAATCTCAATGGTCTGGTCCGCTGGAACGAACAGTGGGCTACTAGCCGGCTCAAGTCTTTGCGCAGACACGCTAGCCCCGGCACGGCCTGCAGAGCCACCCTCTTGTTCAGTAGCGACAGGTGGTGAGCTTTCGATAATCCTTCGCTTTCGAGCACCACCTGAAGTTTTTGGGCGTACAGAGTTTAACTTGGATCTTGGGGTTGTGTTTGTGTCGACCGAAGAGGGAATGCCCCGTATGGGAATGATGGGATCTTTGATTAGTCCCTTACGTTTAGCTTCTTCCCAATCAGCTACAGCTAGTGCATTGGCGTTCTCTTTCGGTTCCCACGATGGCTCGTAAATTTCCTTCGTCTCAGGATCCGGTTCCCAGTCGATGAGGTAGTGAGTTTGCGTCTCTTTCAGAATGTCTTTAACATGAAATTCTTTCTCTAAATCAGAGGTATCTTCCTCCCTATGATGGCTGTGTTTTCGCTTCTTCTTCGAGGGAGAAGGTTTTACTCTTGTTGAACGTTTCCGTTTTGATGGTGCCATCACGTTGCGTCACACGCAACTAGAAGCTCAAGACGCGGATCCTGCTTAGCATCCATGATCAGAGAACTGTCTGTGAGGGTGAAGATAAACTGATGGACGCCCACACACAGGTACTGCAACGACTTAAGGAAGTCATGAACTGCGCATACCTAATGTCGGCTGTTCTGAACGTTACCAGTCTCGTGCCAAGCCTCGCTAAGGTGTTACAAAATCCGTGGTAGGCGGAATCCCCTCTAGGCCGTGGCAGCGTTGGCTTGCGAATTGGGCGCTGATTGACTTGTTAGTTGATTGAAGGCACTAGTGCTCTGAGCTTTGAAGAAGGTTCAGAAGTCATCTGTTATACGGAACTCAAGAGATCTCAGATAAGTAGTGGATCGAATTCATATGAGGTGAAGGTGATTGTGTCATTCACACGAAACACCCTAGAATAATCCACATTGTTTGTGTATGGGTTGCCAATGAAGTCCACAAGCATTATAGCCCTTTAATAGATCACAGCGAATCCGTTATGCTAGTTGAATTGCATCATGGTCAAGATCTTCGGGACATGGCGTTCAAGAATAGCTAGTCTGATTGGACACTGAAGGGCGGAGAACAGGCATCATAGAGAAAGCTGAATAGGCCATCGAAGATGTTAGATGAAAGCCTTGTGTGACTCCTTCCTCAACTCTAAAAGAATCCGCTTGAACGCACTGTAGTCGCCACCCGATAGCAGACCCAACTGCGCGCTTATTGTCCATATCGTCCGATGAGGCCAGCAACCCCTACTTATTCTCGCCCTTCTTGAATTTCTCGTCCCGCTCCTTCTCCCGCTTCCTCTCAAGCTCACGAACCTTTTCTGGTGGGCTGTCCTCGATCAGTTCACTTTCATCGTTTATGCCAGTCCACTTCGGCAAGCCATCTGGAATGTCCATCACACGCTGACCGTAGAACATATGCAGTCTGGGGACGACCGTTAACAATGAGGCTGGCTAAGTGGTCAAAACGCTCACCTTGGCTTAAACATCGCTTTCGCTTCATCAGTCTTCAGGTGAATAAGCGATGGGAAGAGCAGAATCATGTTCCTTCCTTCGTCCATGATTGGAGAATGGCAATAAGAACAGCGGACCTTGCATGGAAGCTTATGCTCGATTGACTTCTCGGTTGGGTCGTACCATTCCAGGTTGTGGTGGCCTTGCTTGAAATTGATGTCTTCCTTATGGAATATGGCAGCCCATTGGAAAGGAGCAGCTGCAGGATGTCAATCAGCAGTGTCAATTTGAAAGGGGTGATGTCGTGAATTACCATGCTGTGTCTGACATGTGCTGCAATGGCACAATTTGGAGTCGAGCGGCTCCTCACGACTTAGCTCATATTGCACCTTGCCGCAGTGACAGCTGGCTTCGTATCGCGAGTTGAAATGCTCGTTGGATTCATGAATTCTGTACGGAGGACGCTTCTTCCACTCATTCTTGGGACCCTCGGTGGAGTCGTCAGTGGTTCTGCCTTTTGCTAAATCCGAATCCATAGCTGGGACGAGAAGAGGTGGGAAAGTATTGAACCGTCGTTTGAGAGGATTTCTGATGGCACGGGGAGCAAGGCGTCTGACACTGTACGAATGAGCGCGTAGAACTGCTGTGGCCATCAGCAGTCTGTCATAGAGTTGATATGGACATTGTCAGGACCTCAACTCGATTTAAGCAAAAAAGCAGCTTCAGTGCGCCTTCACCGGTTTATCTCTGTATGACAACACCACATACTGACGTATTGGCTTATTTAGCTCCAGGGACTTGACTCCAGATCGCGCTATCGGCGAAAGGTTACGCCTGTACCCGCCTCCGCAATCAAGATTGACCCATCCTTGGCGTTATTAAAGTTCCTTGGAAATGAATCCCTCACAGTACGAGAGGTTCAAGGTTCCGTTGTGCTTGTCTTGAGGTTGCTCAGCCCACATTAAGACCATCCCGGGCCTGAGTTCCAGTTATCCCATGCCTGGTCACCTTCCTAAGCATTCCGATTTCCCCTCCAACATTTCCCTATCGATCACCTCCGCCCCGAACAATGAACCCGCTGTCAACATCCTCCTCCTCCTACACGGTCTAGGAGATACGCATGAATCCTTCACCAAATTAGGCCAGCAGCTCGCCCTTCCAGAGACAGCATGCATTGCTCTCCGAGCTCCTCACCCTCTTCCATTTGATCTTGGAGGCTTTCATTGGAGCGATGACCTTCTGTTCGATCAAGCAGGTGGAGATATGGATATGGATGGTGGCTTTGCTAAAGCGGCGCGGATGATTGGAGAAGATGTGATTCAGAAGGTTCTCATGCAAAAATGCGGGTATCAGACAAGAGAGATTGTGCTGCTAGGATGTGGGCAAGGAGGCATGGCTGCACTCTCCGCCGCAGTAAGAATGGCAGAGGCGCTTTCACCTATAGTTAGCAGCAGTATTACTACAGCAAGTGGATCTACAGAAAGTAAACTATCTTTATCCGAGCTCGGTGGCATCATTTCCATTGGCGGACCTTTATCCGACACAACGCAAAGACCTCGCAAACCCAAGCTCACAACGCCCGTCCTTCTGGCCGGTGGTCGTTCAGGATCTCTCATAAATACCAGTACTGCTGATCGAACAAAATCTGTTTTCGAGCACGTGGAAATCACAACTTGGAGGCGAAGCGGCGACGGCATGCCCAGGAATAGGGACGAGATGCTCCCGATCATGCAATTCTTCGCCAGGAGGCTGAAAAGTAGGAGAGGAGTACCGGATGATGTTGTAGAGATTACCTGATCGGTCGGCGCGTTTGGGTAAACACTCTCATCATGACTGAAGAGACACGAGCTTTAATACAGTCCGAGAACCGGCGAACATCGGACACTCCGTCCCCAGGCAGTCTGATGGCGAACGCTTCATTAGAGCGAAGCGAAGAGTCCCAATTCGCATGGGCTTGTATAAATCCAACGTAGGGGACGCTGCCATAATGTTCACTGTTTCATGCGAGCCACGAATCAAGCGGTGTGGTTTGCCCTAGTCAGCGGTTGTGAAGATATAGCTCGGTCGGTGGTCTCAAAGAGATGCAAGAAGTAATACACGCATTGGAGCGGATTGCCTTACTTCAACAGATGTTGCTTCTTCTCGAGAAGTTCGAGTGCTTCCGGAAAATACCTATGTATGACCGAATCAGCAAAGAGATATGGACTTGGACCTGACGACTGTGCGTACGTCGAACCGGACATCTTCCCATTTGTATGGTCAGATTTTTTCCATATGCTTGATTTCCAGTCCATGGAATTGGTCCATTGTGAACACCAACGCTTGAGATAGTCCCCCAAGGTCGGAGTAGTTCAAAGCCCATGTCGAGAGCAGAACTGTGACCTTCAACCTTAATGACGGTGTCGGCACTGCGGCCATCAGTCAGAATCCTTGACGCGCTGGACGAGATCTTCACGTTGCGTAGGATAATTCGAAGGCTCACCCCCAAGTGCTTCGGCCGTCTTCAACCGATCTCCAACGCCGTCAACCACCAGCAGAGCCTTCGGATGGTACTCCAAAGCTGCAACTAGCGCACACAGTCCTACTAGACCGCCACCGATTAACACTACGACACTTTCTTGAACCATCTGAAGAGTGATTTTACCGAGTCCGTTGAGAGCGGCGAAAATACCCCGTTGGGAAGATGTCCGCCATTAGACACAATTTCATTTGCTCAATGCCGGCCGGGGCCTTACGACCGTCGTTTCGGCCAACGATACCCTCACATATTCGGCCTGTGCTCCATCCAGCAATGGGCATCAGAAGAGCAGACATTTATCGCAGCGAGATGAGAACCTCTGGGTGCAGTAAAAGCATGTCCCGCAGCTGACAGTAAACGGGCACACAATCTGATCTCGGGGTTTGAGATCACGCACATCAGAGCCAACATTATCGACTACACCAGTAAATTCATGGCCCTTGATGAACACGGTTGTAGAAGGTTGATGGCCTCTAAAGACGTGAAGCTCAGTGTGACCATAACGTTAGCGGCGAGCGCCTGAAAAACACGGGCGACGTCCACGCGGAATACGTATGGCATGCTTTATTTGCTTACCTGCCACACATTGCCGTGTATCTCACCTTGACTATGATGTCTTTGGCATCCTGAATAGTCGGAGTCGGTCGGTCCTCGACCGCTACCTTTTTCAGCCCTGAAAAGCAACAGTATGCATCGTCTAAGAGCATCTGCTATGTGCGCCATGGACAGCAATATCACAACATAAATAAAAGCTATCTTTGAAAGATGATTCGGTCAATATGCTTCGACGCATCCAACGCAGTGTATGGAGACTCTTGATCAGCTTAGAGTGCCTCATCACTTCCCTTGGTGAGCCTAGCCGGCGTGGGTCGGCATGAGTCAGGGCGGTACTTCTGAGCTCGTCAGTGCATCGAAAGCACCAACCCTAGCATTACTCATTATTCACTACTGAGCTTCAGAGTGCCTACAACTGAGGTCTCCGCGTTAGCGATTACCTGACTCATGGACAAGTTAAACCCTGGTTTAAGGTTTTCGTCCCTTAATCCTATTCTGCATTGTCATGAATAATGTAGCTAGCTTTCCCGATACTCCGCACTTTGATCCTTGAAGATGGGGGG
>JAGFMK010000526.1:0-17728 GCA_021030975.1 Lichenothelia convexa | reverse complement strand
GAGTTGCTAAGGCTCTAAATGAGCTTACCAAGAAGGAAACGCCTTTTATGTGGGCCGAACCTCAGGAATTAGCATTTAAGAAGATGAAAGAACTCTTCACCACAGCACCTGTCCTTACAACCTTCAATTACGAGAAAGCGATCACTATCGAAACAGACGCATCAGACTACGCCATAGGAGCATGCTTGAATCAACCAGACGAGAAAGGGAAACTTCACCCTGTCGCCTTCTACTCACGAACCATGACGGCTCCGGAACTCAACTACGATATTCACGACAAGGAACTTGTCAGGAAACGGGACGAAAGCTGTTATCACCTGATTTACTAGTTAGCGAGGTCACGTGCACTGGAAGCCCTATGTTCTTGTTGTGGGCATGGACGAGTAATTGATTGCTTGTTCTATCTACTCTACAAGAAGGTGTTTCTGTTGTGGGCATGGACGAGTAATTGATTGCTTGTTCTATCTACTCTACAAGAAGGTGTTTCTATATAAATCACGTGTGTGTGTGCTCGGGAGCACCCGATTGGTCAGAAGGCGTGCAACTGCTGTTATACTCCCAACAGTTCTTCCGCACTCATATTCTAGATAGAACAATTCAATCAATCAGACGATTCCTTGTGTGCACCTAAACAAGCCTCATTTGGCTGACAGAACTACTCGCAATAGTTGAAGCAATGAAACATTGGAAAATCTACTGCACCATGCCAAAACATCAAGTACACGTTATCACGGACCACAAAAACTTGACGTACTTTACAAGTACAAAGGTTCTAAATAGACGACAAACAAGATGGGCAGAAGAGCTAGCCAACTTCAACTACCGCATTTCCTATCAGAAAGGATCCGAGAATCATCGAGCCGACGCCCTGAGTAGGCGATCTGATTACATTGAAAACAAGACCCAAGTCTCACATGCAATCTTTAACCAACAAGAAGACGGCACGCTTCTGCATAACCACCAATCATTATCAACAACCTTCACCATTGAAGAAACACCACGAGCATCGCAAATCAAGGCAGGATATGAGAAGGACAAGGTCGCACAATTGGCGAAACATGAAAACTCGCCATTCCAGAAAGACAATAATGGATTTATTACGTTCAACAACAGAGTCTACGTCCCAGCGTTTGAACAACAAGAACTTATTAAACAAATCCACGACCACGGTCAACGAGGAATCGGAAGTACAATGGAGCAAGTTCAGCGAACTTACTACATTCCAGAATTACGAAAGAAGACCGAGAAAATCATCAGTATCTGTGATACTTGCAAAAGAGGCAAGAATGAACGACACCGACCGTATGGACTCTTACAACCATTGTCGCCACCAGAAGGCGCATGGCATTCAATCGCTATGGATTTTATTACTGATCTACCAGCATCAAAGGAACCAGGGAATTTGACACCATACGATACGATATATGTTATCACAGATCGACTTACCAAATACGCATACTTTTTACCTACAGTACGCTCTTGCACCGCGCAAGACCTTTCATTTCTACTACACAGACACGTTGTGTCACAACACGGAGCACCGAAAGAAATTATCTCGGACCGAGATAAATTATTCACGTCCAAATTTTGGACTTCGCTTACGGCACTTATGGGGATTAAGCACAAGACATCCACTGCGTTTCACCCAGAAACAGATGGACAGACCGAAAGACTTAACCAAACACTGAAACAATTTCTACGCGCATATGTCAATTACAAGCAAAACAACTGGACAACCTTACTACCAGTAGCACAATTTGTCTACAACAACTCTGCAAATCAAACAACAAAGGAAACACCGTTCTTTGCGAATTACGGAAGACACCCGGCTCTACAACATGAGACACGCACATTACAAGCATACGCGGACCAAGCACAGCTACAACATTCAGAGATTTCTACTCTTCATGATCTACTCATACAAGAACTTTCTCTCGCAGCAGCTCGCTCGGCAGTCCAAGCCAACAATCATAGATCGTGCGGACCCGATCTCAAAGAGGGGGATAGCGTCTACCTTCGCCGCAAAAATGTCAAAACCAAAAGACCAAGTGGCAAATTGGATCATACAAACTAGGACCTTTCAGGATATCTAAGGCTCTAGGACCAGTTACATTCAAACTCGAACTACCACCGACAATGCGAATCCACCCAGTCTTTCATAAATCACTTCTAGAACCAGCCCCACCTAACGCCGAACCACCAGGACCAATCGAGGTCGACAACCCAACACCGTCGCAAGAATATGAAGTCGAGTCAATTCTTGACCAGCGACAGCATTATGGCAAAACACAGTACCTCGTCAAATGGAAAGGATACCCAGACTCAGAGAACACATGGGAACCAATCAAGAACCTGAAGAACTCGCCCCGGCTGCTTCGGCAGTATCAAAGAAATCAGGACCAACAAATTGCAGCCACTCATCAAGAACCATCTCAGAATTAGGGATGACAGCTTCAAGTGTCGCATCAACAAGTTCCGAACCACCACCACGGGAATCCACCGAGTCGAAGCCATCGAGGACCTGTTCCTCGCTTTCCGACATAAACCGACCCCTCTCCTGAAGCTCGATCTCCTGCGACTGCAGTATCGACACCTCTTTGAATAAAGCATCAATTTTGGCCTGCAAGAGCAACAATTCACGGGTCTTATTCCGACGTTCGTTCTGCACGGCCAAAAACTTTGAGGCGATCTTATGGACTATGGAACATGAGATACCGATCTCACACATCACGAACAACAAGACACTCACACTCATTTTCATCCAAACGAACATTGCAATTGGCATTGTGCGTCCGAATACAACGCAGACATCGACGATCGAAAGGAGAAATGCGGCACAGCTCGCTGGAGCTGACACAAGCAGAGCAGCCAGGCATGATTGATTTCGACTACGGTTCGAGGCGATCGGCCTGACGGGATCGACAAGACTTTTCAGCGTACGATTTGGTGACACGGTTCAAAGCAACACGAGGCATGCTGCCATACTTACAACAAAGCAGCTGGACTCTTGAGGGCAAGAGTATTTAAAGACGGAGGCAGTGTTATGAGCGCTAAAGACCTGCGGGGAGCGCAAGAGACAACTGGTAGCGAGAGCAGCGGGAACTGCCGCACGGCATGCAACTTACGTCACTAAGACCACCACGTGACTACGTGTTTGGAGTCTGCTTCAAAGTGGGAGCCGTTGGAGTCAGCTCCAACGGACACCAGGACTCTGGTTGCTCCAAGAGATTACCAGGGGCTGCACCTCGTGTATATAACCACGATGGGGGACTCTTATAGTTCACCATCGGTCAATTCATTCAATACAATCACCAGTCTGATCAACTTGTGCCGTGACGTGCCCAGCGCCTCTTGCTGTCATAGCAGACGCTCCTCCTTGTGCAATCCTTGCTCATATCGAATACGTTACTTGTCCCTTGCTATCCCGTACGAGCCCGGTCGCTACCATCAGGGGGTTCCCCCTTGAGCGTCACACTTTGACGAAGCCTACTACGATCTTGGGCACTACATCCAAGGGCACAATGAAGAGAACTGGGTGATCAGATGGCTGGTGGGGGCTAGCGCATTAGGACGTACCTCCGAACATATGGAGAATAACCGTGGGACACTCAGGCGCGGGGATGCGCCCACGCAGCACACCCAAACAACACGTTTTCCCCAGCACATAATAGTCTTATACTCTACAACTGAATGCTAGATAAGCATACCTCCTACGGGCTTCAAATTCTGAGCAAATTGCGCTACAAACTGGTGGGGATTTGACTCCCTACGCCGGAGTGTCCCACGATTATTCTCCATATGCTCGCCTCTACTTCAATGTACTTCACACTAGTAGTTACATATGGAACAAATTTTAACCCCGGCTACGAAGTAGCTATTTGTACTTGGAACGAATTTTTTATGTAAGGAATACACGGGTTCCCCGATCGTTGTACGGAGTATATAAAGGTGTGGACAACCTCTACAATTTTACGATAGAATCTAATTAACGATGGTTGGCCCAATGCGCGCGTCACGATCTTTGTATCATACGGAGTCAAAGTACCCATCGGCATTCGCTCGAGGTAAAGACTGAACATTCCTTGCGACACCCGGATCCTGTCTAAAGTTCTCGCGAAACCCGGGCGTATTACCGGAGTCCTGAGCAACATACTGGGGAGCGGCTACCCCGTATTCCTAACACATTAGTGGATCAGGCGTTCCGCGACTCCGATCCACCCCCCAGGATCGAAGAGAGATGCCCAAATTTTCGAAGATGCCATGTGTAACAGCAAGTTCCTTTCGAAAATAGACACGGTACATGTTTCATTCTCCTGGAAGCTCATAAACAGGGTGATACGGCTGAATACCACCAGCCGACTGTCTCCACTGGTCGCTAACAATTCCAGGCGAAGATGCTGGCAAGGAAGCTGTCCAGCCTAGTGATGGACTGGCTTCAAGCTCTGACTTGCCGCGGTCGCCATCAGGCGCATGTACAGGCTTTCCGTCTATCTCAGGTGTGCATTGTCCCAGAGCATCGGTTGCAGGCTGGGATAAGGTGCGGCGGGTAGATTCAGCTGTTATACAATCTTTCTCTTGTGCAGTTGCATTGTCAGCTTGGTTGCGGCGGCGGCGATGAAGGAGGAAGAGGATGGCCAGGAGCGATATCGCGGCGGTACTGACAGGTATGCTGATGGCGCATCCTAAAATTATAGCTAAATGAGTAGTCCTTGTAGACGCTGGTGAGCTGGTTGGCATGTTTGTAACGTAAATTGTCCGGGCGCCTTGGCTATTAGAAGCAATTACTGTCTCTACGGTGACTGTGCTGCTGACATACTGAAAATACTAGAGACTGAAGTCGCACTCGGGTTTATAATTGTAGAAAGATCATTACTTCTAGAAGTCGACAAGCCACCAGTAGTATCAACGCTGGTGCCCAACGAAGCGGAGGGAGTATGCGTGCTTGATGAAGGAGTAGGCGTGCTTGATGATGGAGCGGGCGTACTTGACGAAGGAGCAGGCGGGTCGTTCGGTGAAGGAGTAGCGGTATACAGGCTGGTAGATAAAGGACGACTTGTATAAGACGGTCCAGCTAATGCGGTACTTCGCGCTGTTGTGGTAGTACTATTATTCGGGAGGCCGAAAAATGTTACGTCTAGAGCGATACAACAGTTTGTTGACCGATTTCCATCACAGCAGTACTGACTAGGAGAGCATTGAAGGATTGCTTCATTACCTTGAGCAGTGCCGTCTGTAAATAGATAATTAGTAACAGTCTGGGTATCTCAAGTAGCCACGAACTTACTTTGAGTGCAAAAGTCAGGACATGTAGTAGACTGCCACTTCCGATCTGTACAAGTATGGCGCTCAAGGTAATCTGCGATTTCGAGGTAGCCCGTTTGAAAGACATTGCCAATTTAACGGACAGCATGGGCCGTCGCCCGAGACAGCGCATGGAAGGTCATCTGGAGCAAAGTTGCCATTGGGATAGTGGCTCGAAGATCAAAGCGGGTTTCCCACGCCGGCCTCTCCTGGCGTCGGAAATTTTTGAACGAACGTCGTAAGGTACGTAGCGGATTTTACAAGTGCCAAGTGCATATTCCGTACCACTAGGTAATTTTCCGGCATATCCGATCAGGTTAAGGTACTCGTACTCCATACTCCCGGCGTATACAATTACATGAGTGTGGATTCAGAACTTAGGCGCGATGGGAGAAACATGCTAATGCTTCAAATTCCGCTGTACGTAAAGCCTAATCTTACTTGCGGTCGTGTCCAATGTCTTGAACCCGGATCTGTTTTCAGGTAGCTAGACACGGAGAATATGAAGTTTTTGGATGTGTAGATCATCCATATGTGATGATGGATAAACATGCCTTGTAGGGGCTCTAAACTCGTTCGGGAGGCCGAGGCCGTTGCTACGGAGATAATAGGGCGGGAAATTGCAAATCTCCGGAGATAACTTAGGACTCGGAAAATTGCACGCGTTCCCAAGTTCGGGCGTGACAGCGGTTTGATTGAGATACACACGATGCACGGCAATTGCGTATTCAGTACACGCCTCGGCCCTCTATCCGCAGGCACGGCTGGCCTTTTGCCAATATCCCGAGGCTTGCTTTCAAGGACCGCACGCGTGCCAACACATCAGCTGTGTTCGATCCCTCCATCTTCTCTCGCTATAGCACTCAACACCCTTTATATGAAGCGCGATGGCTTTCTTGCAACGGAATATGATGGTCTTGCAAAGGCGTACAGTCCCTTTCCTTTCCCATTTGCACTCTTAGTTTTCATCACTTAACCACCTAGTCATCGATGGCCTGACATACTTACAGTGCCCGCGCTCACTCTGCTGCGAACCTCACGATTGGCAGCACGACACAACGTCGTCGCTCCTGTGATTGTTGTGGTGGCCAATAAGGTCAGGTATGTGTGGTCAGGTAGCATCATCATAGCAGCTCGACGCCTTGCTTCTAATACCTTCGTGCGGCTGTCCATCCACGCTTACGGCCTCTTTCTTCACAGATCACAGTCAAGTAAAGCGGCTATGCAAACTATTAGCCCCGAAGAATCCCAGCGAACTCTCGTCAACCAACGCCTAAAACGCCCCGTCGCTCCTCATCTTAGCGTCTACAGATGGCAGATTACCTCTGTGCTCTCCGGACTTCAGCGCATCACTGGCGTCTTCTTGTCCGGCAGCCTTTACATCTTCGCCACTGCATATCTCGCCTCGCCTTATCTTGGCCTGGAGTTGTCGTCGGCGAGCGTGGCTGCGGCATTTGGGTCACTCCCTATTGCCATCAAGGTTGCCGCTAAGTTTTGTGTTGCATGGCCGTTTACGTTCCATGCGTTCAATGCACTCAGGTATTTCATCTGGGACACTGGTCGGATGATGGCCAACAAGCAGGTAGTTAAGACAGGTTGGATGGCTGTCGGCGCCTCGCTGCTGCTGCAGCGGCGTATATTATCAACAGAACGTGCACGGCTAACTCCGCCAAGTCACCGCTTCAAAGGATGCGAGAATTGACTGACGATGACGACAAATCAGTACCAAGCGTCTCCTTCCTCAGACCGTGGGGCTGTACTACCTACGTCCACATTCCGAAGACCAAACAACAACACAAATTTGGCCCGCGAGCGAAGAAAGGTGTGCTGATTGGATGGGAAGGAGACAACGGCCATATCTACCGCGTGTGGATGGCTGAAGAACAACGTGTTATACGTACAAGAGATGCCAAGTTCTATGAACCTGGCAAGGCAGAAGGAGATCAGCTGCCGATTGCAGAGTTTGAAATGCAGACCTCTTATGTGGACGGAATTAAGGCGATTACATTACTGTCTGCACTGGAACAACAGTCGTCAGGAAGCGCTGATTCTAGCACGACGGCCAGCGGTGAGGTCAGCAATATTGTCACCCATGTTAGCACGAACAGTACTACACTGGATAACTCGCTAATCCTCACGCCGCAAGAGTACGAGATAAGACTGCAAGAGGCCTATCAAGAAGGTTACAATAGAGCGTTGGCAGAGACAGTTACCAGCATGGAAATACAACAATTCACGCCGGAACCGACCCCTGACATCAACGGCAATGTTACACAAAGACGAGGACGAAGCTCTCAATCGAGTACAGCACCAGTGGCCTCTAGGCACTCTTTCAGATCTACAGCAGGGCAGCTACCTGCTAGATTCCGCGATCAGGCCCACATGGCACTTGACGTGGAAGAACAAGACTTCACCGCTAGCCACGCAGCCAACTTCGCCTTCTTTGCTGCTGCCGCTGTGTCAGAAAAGAATACACCGAGATCGTACCGTGAAGCAGTGACGTCTCATGAAAAGGACCGCTGGCATAAAGCCATGGCAGAACAGTACCAGGATCTCGTTGATAAAGGCACATGGGTGGTCAAAGAACCACCTGACGATGCTGTAATACTCCCGGCACACTGGATCTACAAGATCAAGACCAACGTAGACGGAACCGTGACTAAATATAAGGCAAGATATGTCGTTCAGGGCAACAAGGAATATTCCACTGATTCGGAGAATTACGCACCTGTTGTTGGTGCGACCACATGCCGTCTGTTACTATATTTAGTTGCCAAGAACAACTGGGAGTGTGAACAAGTCGACTTCGTTGCGGCGTTCCTAAACAGCGAGATCAATCAAGACAATCTTTACGTTACCCAGCCGCCCGGATTCTCGCAAGGAAGCAAGTCAGCAAGGTGCAAGCTTCTACGAGGATTGTACGGATTGAAAAGATCACCACTACTGTGGTATAAGGAGATTTCGAATCACCTCACCAGCAACGGCTATACAGCACTGACTATGGATTGCTGCGTGTTTATAGCCGAAGGCTTCCGAATTGTTGTTCTTTACGTTGATGACGTACTCCTCATCCATCCAACTGTGGAAGGCGTAGCCGCTATGAAGAAAATGCTTAGCAATCGCTATAGCATTGACGATCTCGGCCCAGTACACTGGTACCTTGGCATGAACATTGTACGCAATCGTAAGAATAGAACACTCACAATCACTCAATCAGCGTACATTGAGAAATTAGCCATGGACTTCAATATCAACGAAAGCAACTCTACGAAGATTCCTCTGTCTCCAGACGGCGACCTTACGGCTAGACTGGAACACGAACTTGCAGCTAATCGAGAACTATACGGAAGAATAATTGGCAGCCTCAATTGGCTAGCTACACGCACCAGAATTGACATCTGCTTCTCTACTAATAAGCTAGCCCGAAACAATCATGATCCTGCTGTACGTCACCTTGTTGCAGCGAAGAAGGTTCTGCAGCACGTCGTTACAACAAAGGCCCTGGGCATCAAACTGGGGGGTGAAGCCGACGATCCTCAACTGCTGATCTACGCTGACGCCGCGTACGGCGATGACCTAGTCAAACGTCGATCAACAGAAGGCTGGCTAGCAACGATCAATGGATCTCCAATCTCATGGAGAAGCACTAGACAACCAGTGGTAGCAACGTCAACTGCACACGCTGAATATATGGCGATCTACGAAGCGGGCAGAGAAGCAATTAACATTACAAATCTACTACACGGTCTTGACAGCACGTCAACGACGATTCCGAAGATCTTCAACGATAACAGCACCGCAATCGCTTGGGCCAACGGCACCTCTACGATCACCAAAGGTGCAAAACACGTTGAAATACGTCATCACTGGACACAAGAACAAGTTCAACGAGGATATATGAGGGTGGATTACGTTGGAACAGCACTGATGCCTGCTGACGGATTGACAAAGGCACTGGACAAGGTCAAATTCAACACCTTTGTGGACTTAATCGGCATGGGAAGATACGGCTAAGACTCCAGCTTATGTAATATCTAAGCCTTCTTACACCAATTCCAATTGCTTCACGCCGGCAACTAGGGGGTGTGTTGGAGGTCTCGGTAGTTGCGCGGCACTTCCTAATTAGGTTTAGCGTTGCACACACACGCCGTTTACTTCTATCTCGATAGCTAGATAGCTAGGCATTCAAGCAACAGTTCAACAAGACCCGGGAAGGTCACGTGATCGTTTTGCCGCCTGCCACCCTTCCTAGGTATAGCCTCACACGGCTGGTAGGCAGATACCATCAGCTCTCGATAGGCTGCTATATAAAACTCCCCTTCTCTCCTTGGCACGTATCACAATCATTATCCCCTGGCATTTTGAGTTTCACATCATGTGGCCGACCGTCTAAGTTACGTATAGGATTAAATCTGACCTACACCTTCCCCCAATTTGAAAAAGACCGCTTGGGTGCGACGAGATCAGCAGCGCCCTCTCTACTATGAGGAAGTAATGATGCAGTGGCAGCGCTTAGAGGAGCCAAGAATAGCCGCCTGTGAAGAGGTTGTAATCTTGTACCAACCCTAAGTCCAACATCATGCTTTTCCGGGGGTTGCCCGCACGTTGAAGTGCATCTGCTTGATATCCAGGTCCTGCCGCTTGATACTTTCCTATTTTGACATATTGTAAAAACTCATTCCTTCCCGAGCGTCTCGGGGAGCTTCCAGGATTCTACCTTTTCTGTGGCATGACTACCTGTATGCAAACGTAATCACTAGACCTTGCGCTTCCGTACTTCTTCCCACTCGCGAAATGTCTGGCGCAACCGAAATCGTATTCGCTGAGCTGCGGCCTCGAAACTACGCGGCTCGCCAAGCATTCCACCGAGCAGCTGAAGCAATCTTGTTTAATGATAGATACGCATACCATAAGCAACATATTCGTATCGACGAGGAACCCAGCTTGGTGACTGTCGCTCGGGAAGACACACCTCAGCCTGAGCATAGCCAGAGCACAACAGAAGCGGATTCTGACGCAGCCTCCCGCCAAGAGCTGATGGAGATATGGACTGGCGCCTATGTTTTCAGCTTGTCCCGAGCGCCCGAACGAGTAGGAAGGGCATGGAGTATAGGAGGCGGCCGATTTACTCTGACATCCCAAGATCCCAGTGGTTCCGTAGACTTCCTCATATCGGACCCTGCCCGGCGCATCAGAAGCGTCAGGGGATTGCATGCCGCTTTTCTCTTTGATCGGACGGGAATGTTGCTGTTACGTGCGATCCATGGAGACCGCTTTGGCGTTCTTTTAAGTGGCCGTGATATCTCTTGAGCACACGGGGCGCTGAATATGCCGATGTCAATGCTCCCGGGGCCTATGACCGCTGGTTTATCGATGATGTGTTGGAACGTCTCAAGACACATAATCACATCAAACCCCCTGAAACCCGAATTCACCATGCACATCCACATCTGCTCGTCGTCGGTGATATCGGCCAATATAAACTCGATGGAACCTGGAGGAGTGTTGTGTCTCGCGACATCGAGCATAGCTCCACAGCAATCAAGCCCGACAACACGGCCATTCCCAACTTGTCTTTTCACCATCCTTGTTACGAAGCCCGTGCCACAGCCCAAATCTAATACGTTTTCGCCCGGTTGGAGCTTTGCTGTATCGGCAAATAGATTGATATCGTTTAAACGCAGGCATTCAGTGTGCACGTCCCATGTTGACGCCCAGGGCCGGTACACCAAACAGGCTTGTTGAGCAGTGATAGGCCCTGCCATGTTGATGTGTTGACCACCTTTGGGTTGGTCGCAGCGCTATACTGAGAGTGAGTGCCTTTCAGCCTAGCGGTGTTGGTCTGTACTCACGGCCTGGAGCTATCGTTCAGTGAACTTGTTGGAGAAAGACGCCACACTCACTTGATGGACTTCAAGCAGTACACTGATCAATGATGTGGGAAAGTAGGTAGAGCAATTTAGGGCCAGAGGGTCGAGTCACAATGTTCTCTTCCCTTATCTTAGCAACAGTGACTTCCTTCTGTGAGCGCCTTGACCTGGACAATATTATCACCCATATGTATCAGCCACGACCGTATATTAGATATACCGTGCGTATCTTATCCTCAAGTAATTATGTATCATAATAGAGGCTACTACCAATGTAATTACCTCAGAACCGTGGTGCACCAGATAACACGTCATAGTGGTAGCCAAAACATTTGACTGCTGGTCTCCCATGTCCTCCTGGTCGAACTCCAACAGACTCAGCTATCAAATTTCCTGGTTATATCAGCTTCAGATAACGCCTTTAGTCTTTACGCCAACGGTAAGCTAACACTGAACATCGAGAGGATGCTAAGCAATGTCTCAGAAGATTGCTCTCTGAGGGATCTCAGCATGAAGCGGCGCTTGACTGAGATCGAACAGTGCCAATCAAGCACTGAGGTATTTATATCATTCAAATTCCTATCTCTAGAGGCAGGTACATCAGACAGCATTGAGAATTGCTGAACATTCGTCAGTCATAATTGCAACCTCGGCGCAGTCGCAAAGTCGTGTGGCTAGTTGCCTGAGCCACATGGCGCAAGCGTGTGCTTCATGACTCGGACGGTCTTCAGTTCGCTAGGACATCAGGGTAATATGCAGTCTAGAAAGCGGTACTTTCCATTGCACAATTCTGATATAGACCGGCAAACAATCCCACTGCAGAAAATGATCCCGTAATTGGGCCCGTATCGGTAGGTGCAATGCGAAAAGATGCAAGCAATCTCCGCTGTTCACTTAGAGGAGCAGCATGCTCAAGGTAAAATACGCGGAAGTCTAAACCGCCTTTTCCATGCAGCGACATTGCATGCTGGCAGGCGCCGTCCGCAATTCCTGATTGTTGGCTGCTGCACAAGGCAACTTATGGGACTTATTACAGCATGTTCGTATGCCTTACATTACATCTGCGTCTTCTGTCAAGTTGTATGCGCCGTTATAGAAGGGTTCGAGTTTGATCACCTGTCATTTGACAAGTTGAAGAGCGTCTATGGCAATCCCAACACTTTTTAAACTTTTATCGGAGTCTATCCACACTGCTTGCACCTCTGGCGCCACACAGGACCAATTTACCGGATTCAGTGAGTTTGGAAACAACACGCGCTATATTTTAGCTAATCGCTCAATATAATCTTCTTGCCGGGTTCAACAAGATTCTGCCCGTATTCGGTTTGTAGCCGTATTCGGTTCGTAGACAATTTGCAACGCCAGGGAATAGAGCCCTCCGGACCGTTATGCTCCAACAGTTGATGCTGAACAATAAACCAGGACGCTACATCACACGCGTGACATCTTCGCAACCGCCCAATTGCACATATATCATAACATCTTTCGATCCGCCGGCTTACTTTCAACGCACTTGGGGAGCTCTGTGATAATGCTATAAAATTTAAAACTTTAATCGTCAAACGGCCAGAACAGTTCAAAAAGTGCCTTATCCTGTTCATTTCGCGCGTATTCGTGTAGGGCTTCGTCTTTCAGCTGCCGAAGCCGTGCCTTCGTCTCTTTATAATGCTCGTGTCGCACAACGCCCTTATCAGGCCATAGCTCACCCAGGCGACGTCTGAACTTCTCCATCAGCTCTATACCATGGGTAGCTGCCTCAACATCCGCTTCGATTTCAGTTAGCTGAGTTTCGGAAAAGCTGAGTGGGAAGCGAGGGGAGCTCGCTGCGGCTAGGACGGCTGGAAGATCTGTCCATTTTGCCTTTAGACCCGCGAGTAGAAAATGAACGTGGGCCTCGCCAATTTCAAAAAGGCGCTTGGATAGGTCGAGGAGATGGGAGGGCTCGGTTGTCTGGAACTTCATGACATTGTAGATATGCGGAGTTCTCGATTTTACTAGGCGACGAAATGCAATCAGCACAGATATGCTAGTATACAGGGATATTGCTCTGGCTCTGGCTTCCGAGGTAAGGCCGTCTAAGTTGTCTGGAAATTTGGGGCGTTCGAGTTTTTCAATATCAATATCCGGGCCGTCGTAGTCGAGAAAACTGGGTTGCAGCCTGTGGTCAAATAAGGGGGCGATTTGTGTTGCTTGCCAGTCTATGATCCCCAGGATCTGTGTGGGCCTGTTAGGATCAACGAAGATGTTCTCATCGTGAAGATCATCGTGCCAGAGGTGCGAAGCCTTGCATGACGGGTTGCTTGGTATTAGATATTCAGCAACCTGCAGATATGAATGCAGTGCCATAAGCTTTTTCTCGGCCGTGGGGATATAGAGACCTGGTCCGCAGAGCATGACCATCTGTCTGGGCAGACGTGGCGAGTTTAGGATGCAGTTTATCTCACGCTGGACGACGGCCTTTCGATAGTCGGCGATAGATCTCCCTATGCTTGTGAGCTGACTGTAATTGTCACCAAGCAGCTAAGTGGCATACATGGACCTCTCTTGCAGTGGACTGCATCCCTCCCGGCATCAACCCAGTCCGTGCCTGTTGCTGGACCTATCACGAAACGCGAATCCTTTACGCAGCGCCCGTCCCCATCGGTGTAGAGGTAGTCTTGGGAAGGCCGTGCCTCTAGATCGTTCGCATAGTATAGACTTCCGATTTGATGGAAGGAAGCCGAGGACCACGCTTTTTGGTAGCGGGAAATCGACGTCAATATACCGAGTTTGTCGGCCGGCTTCATGCCGTCCCAAACGCACTTGAGCTGTACTCCGGGGACCTTCTCCATGATGATGAACTCTGCGCCTACAGGGTTACTTCCCGCTTCAGAACTCCATTCGTACACTCGAGGCACCGGTGTGCCAAGTACATTGCGCATCTAGACCGGACAGGGATTAACATAGGATTTCGATCGCAGAAGTATTGACTTACGAAGTCCATGGTCGCGACCTCGCTGGCAGTGGTAAAATGAGGCGGACCAGCATTCGGATTCGGCACCTTGCCAATCGCCTGGCGGCCATCGTCCATGGTAAGAAGAAAAGCCTTGTTGTACATGCCATCAGGGCATTTCTCGATACTAACACAGTTCTTCGCGCCGATTGAGGCGGCTGCGATGCGTGCTAGCTCGTTCATGTTGAATCGCACATAATGCCGGTACATCTGGGAAGCCTCATCGGACACGAAACGACCACGGGTAAAGCGGAAGAAATCCTCGTTCCCGTTCCAATCTGCGCTTGCCGTGTCCATTGCAGAGGATTTGATTTTTGCATGCCTCTTTGATGATGAAGCGGACGCTTCGACGCGAGAGCGCCAGTTGAAGAGACCGAGAGTACGCGCCCGCAAGCTTTGCTGCATGCCGAGCGAGATGTAGGTGGACGACTCGTGGAATCATGACATTGACTCAGGTGCAGCCCCATATGACGTGAACGTACGTTAACCGCTGCGATTGGAACTTGTAAGCGCCGACAGTGGAAAAGCACTGGAGCTATGTTTCAGTGCAGGGAGAGCGCCGCGGCAGCTGGAACATGGGGATTGAATTCCACTAAGCCGCGTAAGCCAAAATTACGAAAGAGGTTGGACAAAATCTCTTGGAGCAGATTGTAGCTTACCGCTTGTGAGAAATTGTTTGATAGCTGATGTTGTCGAGTTGCAAGATGTGTAAAGTTATCCAAGCCACGATGTCTCAATACAGTCCCCATAGTTCCATTAGTCAGCTTGAAATCGGCGCTTATCATGCCGACCGCAACTTGGAAGTAGCTCGACTCACCCTTCCCAAATCAAGAGACCTGAGACTGTAAATTAGTAACTATGGAATAGATGATACTAAATTGAGGATCACGGGCACGATCTGCCTTGCATCAGGCCTTATCCCGGCACGCCAAGCGCTTTTAGATACAATTTGGGCTGGATCGAGGACGCCACAGCGGCACAGCGGGCACTTCCTTATTGCTCTAGTGGACAGGCTCGCTCAACATTGAAACATCTCAGGCGCTCGTCAATCGGATAGGATGGCCGCTACTCGTGATTGGCCAAGATCTCGTCGCGCAGGCGTGGCTTGGTAGTGTCGGCGGCAATGTACAGACGCATATATTAACGGCTCTAACGACGTTGGTCCCGAAGAGCCAAAGCCTTTCTTTCAGAGCCCAACTCTTTCTTCCAGAGCCCAACTCTTTCTTCCAGAGCCCAACTGTTTCCTCCTGAGCCTAATTTTCTCTGCAAAGTCCAACTATTTCGTCTATAACCCAGCTCTTACTTCCAGAGCTCAACTCTCTTTTCCAATTCGAACTGCGCAACGGCATCTGGTGAGAGATAACCGTGGACATCCAATTCTTGGCAAGCAAACTTGTGGAGTCGCGAGCCTGAAAGCGATTCTCGGTCCACGCATTCCCAGAGTATACAGACATTCTAAAGTACTCTTGCTCTAAGGTCATGGTTTCTGCAAAACAAAGTGCCGTCAAGGCTCTCCAGGACTGGATCAAGCAGTCTAAGTCCCGGGCCTTGAACATCGCCAAGGGCGCAGGAAATCCGGGCCAAAGGGCGGCACCCACGAAGGCAGGCAACAACGACGCGAAGATCGGGGCCAGAATCGACAACGGTCCGCTTATCGAGAGGGACAACAAGCAGTACCGGCGATACAACTTCCAGCTCAACAAGGATGCCGATAACTCCACTTTGAAGAAGCTAGCTGCTAAGGATAGCCACAAGGTTTGGTCTCGAGCGGACATTGAGATACAAAAGGAGCCGACCGCGGAAGAAGCGCAAGCTGCGGTTGATGAGCTCTTTGACCAACTGGAGAGGAATATGGATGACGAGTGACCTCCGCGAGAGTCGGTGGGCGCTAGGTTGTGTAATTACACGGCTTGCTATTCTGATATAGGCTTCTGTGTTTGTTCATTATTTGACCATTCCTCAGTCTCGAATGCGGGTTTCTTGAGGATTGGTCATTTTGCCTGGTAATGATGGCGCTCGCTCGTCTACTCTAGGTACTATGTCTTAGATTTGCATAGCGACTCGCTGTCGGCGCTGTGGGCTGCGACGAAATACTCTCTGCCGAGAGCAATGCCTTGGCTGTTGCGAATTATTCTGTACAAAAAGATTGTTCGCCGGTCTAATATCGGCTGCAAGGTTGCAAACTTGAAGGAATCTTTTTTCCAGACTGCTTTCTAGCTTGATATATTGTCTTACTAAGTTTTTAGCGCGCTTTTACGACATGTGGCTTAGCTATCCGACTATAACTTTGCGACTGCGGCGAAGTCACGAATATCCGACTAGCTTCCTTGCCACGACCATGCGATACGGATACTTGGCTCATAAGAGGTATCCGCACGAGGAACAGGGTATGCTTCTAGTGCACAATATGCTAAGCTCCCGCAAAAGGGCCTCGCCAACGATTCGGCACAGAGAAAAGTCAGTCAGTTTATATCTCTCAGGCAATTTTGCAAACACAAGGATATTAGGAGGTTAATGTCACGATGGACAACTCTTGAGCTATCTCAATGGAACGTACCACGAAACGGACTCCGTGTTCTTTGGTGAGTCTGACATGGAAGATCATCCAGCGAGGCTTCGGGCCCATATGCACCGGCTAAACACTGCGTTCTCCGACTACATGAGACAGAACGGAGAAAAGCGCAAGGTTGTCAGTCGTAGATCGATAGATAGTCTTGTAGTTGAGGTAGTCAATATAATCGGACAGGTCCCACTACTTCACAATTAACATACCTGACAACGACTCGGAGGGACGCATATCTGTTCCGAGTAGTAAAAGAATAGAACTCTAATGGATACGGACCCTTTGAAGTCCAAGACCTCACGTTGAAACTGGGAAGAGGAGCGTAAACCAGCGATATGCGCAAGAGGTTTACCTAAGGTGGTGGACTTAGTATACCTGTATTTTCCTTGCTGCATCTCTCTGCAGTGACCTTGCTTTTCTTTGCAAATGTGCAATCTTTGCATGATGAAGTTGCGCAGCAGCTCGGAAAGCTGAATTAACGAGCTAAGGGACCACTTAGTGTAGCACAAAATACTGTGACACGTCGACTGACGTCAACAATTACATTCCCTCCTACAGGACAGGCCGACAGTTTGAAGGTGCTCTCGGTTGTAGGTTCAACCTTACTGTTTCCGATCAAAACAAGAAAGGGCGATGGGTCCTCTGGTAAAGAGACAATGCTCATCACCGAAGCTCCCGGCCCCGATCGGGTGTTGCAAACGATATCTCTGGCCGACCCGGATGTACTTCGAGGCTCAATTTAGAAAGCTTTCCCAAAGCAAGCGCTTTGCAAGGTCCACTCACAAGTTACTTTATAGCTAATGCCGGCATGTTTCTCGAAGCATTTTCTATTCGACTAAAGATCCTAAGAGTAGATAAAGTAGTCGGTTAAAACTGGAGACCGTGGCGAAGAATCATACGTGGAAGGTGGAGCCGAGTTGTGCGACGACGTGGGAGGGGATTTTTGAGGGGTTGGTGAGTCGCTATGTTTCGTTTGGTTCTGGGGGGTGGAGTGTGCTGGGG